>JARFIW010000002.1:7987500-8300000 GCA_036346225.1 Platerodrilus igneus
CCAAGGTCTTGGGTTCGAATCTCGACACGGCCCGCTTGAAAAACGCTAAGCGAGCATTTTTCACAAAAATACACGCTCGTTCGGATAAGAGGTAAAATGGAGGTCCCGTGTGTGGGTGTTTCCACGCACGTTAAAGATCCCTGCTTTACTTAGAACAGAAGGGGTTCGGCAGAATTCCAAATTTCTCAGGTAACTAAAAACTCGCTTCCTGACCAATGTAGTACCTTCGGGTGGAGCATTGGAAAAATCACATATAGGACAGTTCATCCATGAACTTAATTCGACTTTTGGGGATGAAGCGCCATCGAGGACCACTGTCTAGGGATTGTTTGCCGACTTCAATCGTGGCTGTAGTACGGTTAAGGATCAATTTCGCTAAGGTTGTCTAAAATCGGTTGTTGCTCCGGTAAACGTTGATGGTGTGCGTGAACTGATCGAGCTCTTCATGCGATTTGTCGTGATATTGAGGCATCCTTGAGCATTAGCGGGATCAGCACACATTCAATATTGCTCAAATATTTCTCCGTCAAAAAATTTGTTGGCATTAAATTATACAGACTTTGACAATCGCTCAAAAACCGGATCGTACAATTTGTTCAAAAAAATGAACGAAGTTTCCAAACACGTGTACGTCATCGTGACAGGTAGCGAATCGTGGATGTTCGCGTATGAGCACCTAAGTAAACAGCAGTCGGCAGTTTGGGTTCTGTAGGATAAGCAGAATCCAACAGAAGTTGTTCGTGCACGAAGCATTTTGCAGCAAATGGTCGCCTGTTGTTCAGAAAAACTAGATATGCTACTACAACCGTTCTTTTAGAGAAACGTAGAACGACTAATTCTGAACGGAACTCAACTATTTGTTTGTCAGTAATCTTCAAAGAAATTAAGAACACCAACGGCTTAAGATGTGCCATTCTCCACCACGACTTTGCGAACCTTCACAAATCGGCTCAATTAAGAGATATTTTGAATATCCAAAATGTCGATTTGATGGGTCATCCGGAGTATAGTCCTCCTGATTTGGCACCCAATGACTTCTTTTTATTCTCGCATATCAAGAACAAATTGCGAGGAATGTTTTTTTGACACCTGTGGTTACTGCGTTCATTGGAGATGCCTCAATTGAAGTGGAGAAAGTGCTTCGAAAGTCGGTTCAAATGCTGCAAAAGTGTATTGATCTTCATGAAGAAAATTTGAAACCAATAAAGCCACTTTTGTTAACATATAATTGTTTTTGATCTCGAAAGCCGAAATATAAAAAGTAAACCTCGTATAAAAGTATGTAAGGAGATATGATACGAGGACAACCAAAATAAAAATGCAAATCTCTTTTATGAAACTTTTGTGCAAAAGTTAGAAATGATTGCACAAAATTGCACAAAATAATGAACTTGATACATAACCTTATTTAATATAAATTTAAAAATGTCGATATCTAGTAATACTTTACCTGGGGAGCATAGAATTTCGCGAACATTTCCCAAAATGGGCGTCGTTGGAGGACCAGGAATTTTATTTATTAACTTTATATACTCTATTTGCGATTTAATCCAGCGAACTAAGGCTATTCCAATAATAAAAAGAATAATTATACACACGAGGTATGCAAAATACATCTTTGTACATACGAGTTAAATTAATTATTTCGTATTAAGCTATTTCGACGCTTGTTAAATACAACGACTTATCACACGTTTTAGAGATAAACACCATTAAGAAACTAAGGGTTAAAGTTTATCGCTAAAATTAAAATTACAGTGAATCACTGTTATTCTAAATAAAATGGACGAGGTGATCTGGTATTTTATACTGATAGACTACGGGGGCACCGACTGCTAAGATCAACTGACCTTCTTAGCTAGCAATTGGCTACAAAAACCTAGAATAAATGACTTTCTAATAAAAAGTTGTAGGCCCAGGCTCATTCTCTGTGTGGTCGATGAAACTTAAAATTAAATCCCTACCAAAAAACAAAGAATACGAAATTCAAAATTTTCTACACTCAAAGTAGACGTTTGATATCAGAAAAGCAGTGTTTAATTTATTTACAACTTTATTTGCCTTATCTTGTTATGATATTTCATCATGAAACAACTGAAAACATCTCAGATATTACATAATATTTACAAATGCAGAATACATTATTTACAAAAACCAACTCGTCATTTTTGTTTACTCTGTAATAATACAAAAACAAATATTTTATACAGAAGTAGTATCAATAATAAATATAGTACACCACGATTGGGTTCACCTATTAATACCTAAAGTAAAAATACCTAAACCCTAATTACAGCTGTTTCAAAATCTCAGTGATCCTGTGATGCGCAATGGGGTAAGTGAGAAACCTTTAGAAAAGGATATAACACGGTGTTTTCAGTTCAACTTAAAAACATCACGATTCGTTAAACTAACCCGTAATGTAATGTCAAATTATTAATGTGTACACAAATATCTAACCTTAATACAAATATACAAATATACAAATAAAAGGCAATTCACTTTTGAGTTTTATATTACTTCTTGGGACTAAGTGAATTAAATAAATCATACAAAGGAAAATTATGGGATATTCGCTATAAGGTCAAAGTTACTATTCTTTTCGAACAGGAGAAATAAACTGTCAAGATAAAAAAACTGGAAAATGAACTTAAAATTCTTCAAATATCATTAAGAACCACGTTTGAAGTATGAATTTTTCAAATACGTACAGAGTTTATAAGTGTGGATAAAATCCATTGTGGAATCTGCATCAAAGGATTCAGCATGAGCATAACAAGCAGGCGTACTGTTCTAGAAATGGGCTAATCTTAAATCTTTGTAAAACAACAGCTGTATTATTTTCAACTGTGTTACCTGATCATAGTTTGTTTATAAAAAGCTCAACTAATAAACTTCTGAGCCAGGAGTCCTGCATTCGTTTCTTAGGAATTGAAGTTGATTCGTGCCGTAACTGGTATAATCATTGTTGCGGCGCCGTTGCGGTTGATGTACAAAGTCGCAACTTTACCACAATATGTAGGATTGGCTCTCTATGGTGGACTGTCCGACTACTGGTTCTAATCTATTGTTAAGACACAAAATTTATGAACAGTTTTATTTTCAACTTCACATAAAATGTTAGGTTGTCAGTTTTATAATAGCGTTATAAATTTCCTAAAAATATTGTCTTAATACAGGATAATAGCTAGTCTGGAATACACTTACATTGTGGCCTTTAACAATTACTTGCAAACCGCGTGTAACCCTCCAAGATTTCTATACACTCCAATATTTTTAGGCTTGTCAAAAAATAATTAATTTAATTTTTCTTTCAAATTTTGACCTCTATAGTCCTTGATCCTTATTTTAAATAATCTTTCGAATAATAATAAATGCTATAGTAACACAACCAACTATTAACTATTTACCGTTCTTAACATCCCCCCCCCTGGTAAGTTGAACCGGCACCGAGGTTCTGCTTACCAACTTCCAACACAGCAACTTTTGCTGCCGGTCTTCGGAAAATTCCGTCGGACGTTCGTATAATAACTTGTTGTATTTGGTCACTATTTCCGCCACGCACTGTTTCCAATACAATACCTCTTTTCCACGAATTTCGCTTGGCTTCAATCATTATAATCACCACATCGCCTACCTCAATAGGTTTCACTTTCTCGAACCATTTTGTTCTACGAGTCAGATTCGGCATATACTCTATCACCCAACGCCTCCAAAAATTATCTGCTAGTTTTTGAGAGATTTCCCAGCTTCTGCGCAGTATCAGAACGTCGTCAGTATATTTGCCAGTCGGCTTAACACCACTCGAAGACCCAAGTAAAAAGTGGTTCGGCGTCAACGCTTCTTCATTTTCTGGGTCTGCAGGAATGTACGTTAGAGGCCTAGAATTAACGATGTGTTCCGCTTTTTTCAGAAAGTTTCTTAAGGTCTCGTCATCTGGTCGTCGGTTTGGCATCGTCAGCATCACGCATTTCTTTACAGACCGTACGAGACGTTCCCAACAACCACCCATGTGGGGTGCCGATGGTGGATTGAATTTCCAATTAATATTTTGGAATGCCCTCTTATAGTCGTCCGGATGTATGTTCTTTAGTCGTCTTTTTAGTTCATTATGTGCGTCGCGAAAATTCGTTCCGTTATCTGCCCTTATTTCTATTGGCGTTCCGCGCTGTAATTCGAAATTTCGAATAGCCATTATACAGGATGATTTACTCAGCGAATGAGCTACTTCAATGTGTACTGCTCTTACAGTGAGGCATGTGAAGAGTACTCCCCATCGCTTTTCAACTTTTCGTCCATTAACAATTTCCATTGGCCCAAAGTAGTCGACTTCGACGTAGGAGAATGGCTGTGTAAAGGCTGCGAGCCTCGCTTTTGGGTGATCTCCCATTTCAGGTACTTTTGGTATAGTTCGATAATTTTTACAAAACTTTGGTAAAACCTTTATTTACTTCATCCATTTAGTATACTGTCTTTCTGTTATACGATCATCCCAGTCAATAGATGATTTCCAAATATCCTGCAGCAACATTTTTATATATACCAAGAAGAAGGCATTCAATCCAAGAGGATCGAATATCATCATTAGGGCTCGCAAAACTTCACGTTTGGTTGGTCGTCTAGTGCCATCCAAAATTTCCATGTTCATACGCTTGTTTATGACATAAAAAAACATATCTGTGGATTCTGACCACCACATTCCCAATAGTTTCGCACCATCTGTAGCAGTGTTGAAACTTACGTTTTCGGTACACCACCGCTCGCTTCTAAAATATATTCAGAATTAGAGACAAAATTCCGTATTTTAAAACCTACCGAAGCATGTACTTTTATCACTGCTCTTGCAACGTCGATGGCCTCCGCAGAACTACCAAAACTGTCGAGCCAGTCGTCAACATAATGATTGTTAATGATTGCTGCGACTGCTCGAGGATGCTCTTTATCAAACAGTTTCGCATTAGTGTTTTTTACAAAATGGGCGACACACGAAGAACACGTTGCCCCAAAAGTCATAACGCACATTACGCATCTCCATCACGCCATAAAAATCTTTGTGAATCCAGATCGTTTTCGTTAATCTTAATTTGGTGGTACATTTCTTACATGTCGCCTGCTATTGCGAATCGTTGCTCTCTAAACCGGAGCAAGACTTCAAATAATGATGTAAGAAAGTCGGGTCCTGGTAGCTGCATCGAGTTCAACGACACACCCTGCACTGTTGCAGCAGCATCACACACGAGTCTAACTTTCTCAGGTTTGTTAGGGTTCGCAACAGTAAATATAGGTAAGTACCACTTCTTCGGGTTTTCCCTATGAACTTCATTCGATGTTAGTTTTCGAGCATAACCTTTGATAACGTATCCGTCAATTTGTCTTGAAATAATTGTTTTTAGATTGGGATTTTTCTCCATCTTTCTTTCCAGACAAAGTAATCGATGTTGTGCCATGCTAAAACTGTCATGAAATTTGACGTTGTCATATCCCCATAAGAATCCCGTTGTATATCGGTCACCCATTTTGCATGTCGTTTCGATTAGTAGTCGACGGGCTTGCGTATCATCTGCTGACTCCAACATTGCGACCGGTTTTTTTACACCAAAGTTTTCGGTGGAGAAGAAGTCTTTTATTGTTTTATGTAAGTCGATATCGTCAGTGGAGTTATCGTGGACATGAAAGTGCAGATACAACCCATTTGGAGAACCATTTACGACTGGTTGTTCCTTCTTTACGGGACCGTGCAACGTCCATCCTAATTTGGTTAATGTCGCAATTGGCTCCCCCAATCGCCTTCTATAGTACGAATTAATATACCTAAATTCGCATGTTGAACTCCGATTAATATTTGAGGGACTGCATTTTCATAATAGACGATGGGCAAACCTTTTAGATGAGGGTATGCACTCTGCATATTTTCGATGATTAACGATTGTGTGGGAAGATTCAATGATTTAATTGTTCTTACACTATGAATCTTATACCTTTTGGCTCCACTGTATTTGTTTGAAATTACTACTGTCACCATTCGACTATCGGGTTTCAGTATGTGAACTATGCAGGTAGGTTTCATCACAATATATAATATTTCTTCCTTCTGATCGATATTGTTGTACTTTTCGTAAAAAATCGACTCGTTTTGCTCAAATTTCTGGTTTTTCAAATAAGACTTTGCGATTGTTTTGGCACTTCTTCTAACGAAACCCCATTTTATGCACCAATCGTCTAAACAAATTGATTTTTCCACAGAAATTAATTGCTTCAGATTTGAAAGCTTCAAATACATTGCATTGTAGGTTGTTTATGGTGTGTATTCGGAAATCGATAAATAATTGTGCGCACAATTTCTTCTTCAAATTCATTTAACGTAGACTTTAGACTACTTTTCTTGGTGGTTTTCCTTGGTGAAGTAAATTGTAACTTAGCACCAACTGGCTGCATTTTGCCTTCTTTAATAATTTTCTTAACAGTTGTTAACCCAACACCAGTTGCTTCAGCTACTATTTTGCTCAAATTGTTCAGTAAAATCATATCTTGGCCAGCATCCTTCTGCTCTTTCATATAATTGTAAAGATTATATATAATCTCACGGCCTTGGCTATGAACAATTTTTTTAGAATTGCTCATAATGAAGTCGAATCTTACCTAAAATAAAAAAATATGTACTCAAGAAATATTAAATTTAAAAACGTTTACTTACAATTTCAAAATAAACAACGAAGTGTAGTCGTGTTTTATAAATATTATTAACAAAAGTAAATTAAACAAAATACAGAAAACAGAAATAGACAGGAATCGCAAATGTCAAAATTACGTGTCTAGAATACGCAGTATCGACTTGGCGGTAAGTTAAGAACATAGATTAGATAAGGTTAATATAGATAAGCCACTTTCATAATAGAAGCACGTGACTTTTTGTTACTTCAATAAACATAGATTTAATCAAAACAATAAATATGGTTTAGAACAGAGTAATCTAATAAATATTAATATAACCCGTAACGTGGTGTAGTATAGAACAAATATTTTTTAGTATGAAAAATGTATAAAAAATATTCATAAGGTAACATCAATTTTAAAATTATATTGCAGTAACGTTAACGCTGTTGGAGCCAAGAGTATCATTCCACAATACTATATTTTCATTTTGGTCTTTAGTTTTGTCAGTAATATTTTCGATTTCTGCGCAGGTCGCTGGGATTTTGAAAGACCTATACCTAATCAAAAATACCGAATAAAAAATACCTAATCGGTAAAAATACCTAACGGTAATAATACCTAAACAAAAATAACTAATGGACAAAATACCTAATCGGTAAAAATACCTAAAACCAAAATACCAAATGCAAAAAATATCTAATTATTAAAAATTAAAAATGGTAATTATACCTAAAAAAAAATATCAAATGGGCAAAATACCTAATTAATATATTATCAAAATTCAAATTTGAATTTAAGCTTTTTCTTTAATACTGTCATAAATACAATGATTTGCATTTTTACATTTGTATTCTTTAATACCAAGAACAGTTTTTTAGCTAATTTACTTTGTTCATTACTTTGTAATTAATTACACTATTAACGAGGAAATCTCAGCATCCTATTCGGTGCATTTTAGTGACTTTATTCCGTTCTTATTTTGTAACTGCCACATTCGTGAGGAAACCTCAATCTCCTGTTTTGCACACATTTACTTTATCAAACATTCGTTGATCCAAGAAATCCTTGGACAACGTTAGGGTTTGGCGTTTCACGCGGTTCACCCTATCACAAAGACTCCCCGAGTTGCAGCTCTAAGATTCCACAATTTCCCCTCGAATGACTGCTCAAACGGCTATATTGTTACATGCCAAATTGTCATAGAGTTGGAAGGGGGAGGGCATGAACAAAACGTGGTAAGTCTGTTCCAAGAAGTAAACTATACCTTACGTGTGTTTCCAATGCTCCACCCAAAGGTACTACATTGGCCAGGAAGCGAGTTTTTTTTTTACCTGGAAAATTTAGAATTTTGCCGAACCGTTGCTATTCCATACAAGGTAGAGATCTTTAACGTGCGTGACAACACTCGCACACGGGACCTCCATTTTACCTCTCATCCGAACGAGGGTGTATTTTTGTGAAAAATGCTCGCCTAATATTTTTCAAGCGGACCGTATCGGGATTCGAACCCGGGACCTTGGGCGTAGTAGTCACACACATACCACTACGCCACGGAGCCGCCAAATAAACTATACCGCGGCTCGGTTCGCTAGTCGCGATGGACGTGGGTCGACGGTAAGTGAAGTGAAAATAATATATATTGACGTTAGTCTTAAGTTAGGTAATATAATGGGCACCAGCCTTATCTTATTGGAATTCTGCCTAAAATTGCACGGATTCTTTGTCCTTCAGAGAGGCCTACAAGATGAGGGAAAACTCAACTTCTTCAGACAAGAACCCAGGTAAGTCATGCGTTGTGATACGAACGTCCAGTGCTGCCAAGCTAAATTGCATTTCCTGTTCTTCGTACGTTAGTCACCTCTGCTTTCGGTTGAAATAACTCAGATATTAAATATCGTGCATTAAACTTCATTAATTAAGTAACATTCTCACCAAGGTAAAAGAAAGTGTCTGAATTCCTGTTCACAGGCAAGTATATTTCTGGTCAAAAATTAGTGCCTTGAATTAATTGATTGTAATTAAAATTACACGAAACACCGTTCTTAAAACTCCAGCCCACACAGCTAAATTAATCAGAAATCACTTTTCGGTAATCTCTTATTTATTTAACTACTACTTCAGATTCAATTATGGTCAACCTTATATATACATTTTAATTTCAACATTCTTAACTTATACTCTAGAGGATCTCCGTACCTTCGTATTAATCGATTAATACACAGCTAAATAATTAAAAATAAATCATGAACATGCAATTTCATGCGCTACAAATGATGTCGGACAATGCATAAACAGTTGATATAAGAACATGTTACTCACAGTACTGGGCAATTAATTATCACAGGAATTCAGCATACGGTTTCCCTTTGTAATTCTCGTTCGTACGTCGAAGTTCCAGGAAGGCACCACCAGCAAGCGGCTCTATTTAATTTATTCGTGAAATCCTTTATGTGCACAGTGCCACTGAGTCGGAATACGATCAACACGAGGGTACGTCTCTCACATTAATTAATTGTAACGGAATGATTTCTTAATCAAGACCACCTTCACTCCGGAAATAATTTAAGTTCTCTCGAAACTCGCTACTAGCTAATTACTTAAATCGACACTTAAAACTGATACCTTATTTACTCATAAACCGTGTTTGTTGGGTATGGAGGTTACATTAAATTACTTCGACGGTTTTGCACCACGCCACCAATCTTCGAATTATTAAATCCGATCCTATAAATATCAAGATCGTTACAGTTATACCAAACCCTATTTGTCAACGCGCTATATATATATATATATATATATATATATATATATATATATATATATATAACAAACTCTTTATCTATAAAGCTTTCTGAGCTTCCGGTGTCAACTAGAGCTTTAACCCTTATTCCGTTTATCGCCATTTCTAGCATACACTTTACTAAACAAGCAGGGACCATCGTTGAAAACATAGCAGAACAGTTGGATGGTGCCTCACTAGAAGACTTCGGTTTACTTTTACAAATTTTTGAATAGTGCCTTATCTTACCGAATTTGAAACATGTAGCATTCTTGGCAGGGCAAGGTCTTCTGGTATGCTTACTTCCACCGCAGAAATAGCATTTTTGCACTACTGACAATAGAGCTACTTTATTCTGATTGCTTTCGATTTGATCCATCATCCCCTTGTTAGTGACAGTAAACCTCAGACTGCAGTTGAGTCATTTATAGAGACCTCGCTTTATTATAAGCATCTTGCAATTCTAAAGTAATGTTTTCGAATAACCTTCAACGAATATTAGATGACGATAATCCATCTATGAAAGCATCACCGATGAAATCGTTTTTATTCTGTTCCGCGGGGACTGCTTTGGACTCACATTCTTTGCCCAGTACTGTCAAGGCCTGAAACTTCCGATTAATTAATTCTCCTGGTACCTGTTGGTGAGTAGCTAATGTATATCTGTCAAAAATTTCATTTTTCGGCTAACATAAAGTGATTTTAGTGGGGCACAGCATCTTCAAACGATTTGCACTCGCTAGTATGTTCGTATACTGAGGGTGCTATATGGCCGATGAGCAAGTTTAGTTTTTGAGTGTCACTAGCCTTTGTAGCTTCAATAAAATTAGTGAATATCTTGTACCAGTGAGTCTAGAACCTATGAAAGTCAACCGCATTGGTGTCTATTTCAAGTTTATCGGGTTTTAGTAGTTTGTCCATACAAATGTATTATTGCTGATGCTGAATAAATTGAAGTATAAACCTGACATTAGGCTTTATTCAGCAATAATATGACACTACTAGTTTACAGAAATGTGACAAGTAGTATCAACAACCTAACGCTATAGTAACAACAAAAAGGATCGATTGGTACAAAGTAGCAGGCGCCTAGGAAGGTAACTAATTCACAACACCGTATAACGCTCTACCGCAACTACTCCCCAACATTTTTAACCAAGGGTATTAAAAGTGTATTTAACAATATTCATCTTTATTTATTCCATATAATAATCAAAAATTTTAATGAAATTGTTACTTTATTTTTAATTTTAGATTTTATTATTTCCCATAGATAAATA
Source organism: Platerodrilus igneus (assembly GCA_036346225.1). Classification (NCBI taxonomy): domain Eukaryota; kingdom Metazoa; phylum Arthropoda; class Insecta; order Coleoptera; family Lycidae; genus Platerodrilus; species Platerodrilus igneus. Next base: position 7,998,214 of record JARFIW010000002.1, read on the forward strand.
ATTTTGATAAACATTCAAAATCCTTAAATTGCAATCTTTATATTTTTTTTGTGGTTGTCCATATATTCCCATTTGCAACTGTCAATAGTCAACAGTCAAGTTTTGTTCCTTTGTATAGCTCTCCAAATGCATGGATGGCGTGCTTGGAGAAGTGAATTGAAGCCACCGTGCCAGTCCTCTACATTGCTATTTGTTCTTCGAAGACCAACCAAAGTGCGACAATAGCAATTCTAAAGGTTAATTTGAAACATTGGAACTCTTCTAGCTTTATTTCGATTTTGTGTTCTAACGATCCATATGTCTTCAAAATAATCAGTAAGTGGTGTTAAATCTGGTTTGGTAGAGTAAAATGTGGAATCAAAAAGCTCTTCAACGGCTTCGACAACATCATTTTGTGGCACAAATGCCAATCCCCCAAGCATTCTAATTTTAAGCGAATATTCAGGATCTGATGAATATTTAGTCAATTTCGGGTTAGAGTGTAAATTTCTCCAGATGGTTTGACTAAAATGGAAATAGCACTCAGTCTGCCTCGAATTAAAAGTTTTCTTTAAAGCATTGATAGCAGCCAATTCAAAATCGGTTGTTATTACTTCAGGTTGAATTCCTGGTGCTAAGTTACACAATTACAATTTGAATTTGTTACAAATTATTACTAATTCACCGATATTCAGTGGTATGTATAAGGGCTTAGGCAGCATGAGACTGCCAAGATCCCCCAACATAGACATTTGTCGAATTAATAGTTTTTCAGTAAATTCTTTCACACAATTAACATTAGTTGAGAAAATTGTAAAACCAATACCTGTAGTTGGCTATAATAATCGTCAGATTAAAGTCTTCTAATATATTCCGCACTACTCCCTCATGCCTTAGTATGTGCCCTATCATCTTACCTCTCTTATTTTTTACTGTTTTCCACATATTTCTTTCTTCCCCTACCATTCCCAGAACCTCTTTGTTCATAACTTTGTCTGTCCATGGTATCTTCTTCATACGTCTGTAGCACCACATTTCAAAAGCTCTTGTCTTTTTCCTCTCCGCTTCTCCGACTGTCCAAATTTCACAGCCATACAGTGCTGTGCTCCAAACATATGCTTTCAGCAATCTTTTTCTTGTTTCTATGTTTGTTGTCTTTGTACACAGTAATTGCCCTTTCTTGTTAAATGTGGTACGATCTTGTGCTAATCTTTGTTTTATATCTTTTGCGCTTTTCCGATCTTGCGTTATTTGGCTTCTTACGTACAGAAATAACCTCTTGTAAGTTCTCGTTCTCTATTTGTACTCTAGTTTTTGATTTATTCCCTCCTCCCCCCTTGAATACTAGCACTTTCGTTTTATTTTTGTTAATTTTCATACCGTATATCTCTGTTAGAACTGTTTCCATTTCATTAAGGGCTGTCTCTAACTCTTCCTTGCAACCGCTATATCATCTGCAAATCTAAGCACGTCAATCTTTTGTACCTGCATAATAATTCCAAATGCCTTCCTACATTTGACAGTATTCATTGACTCTTTAATGTACAAGTTAATAATTAACGTGAATAGGGCACATTTATGGCTTACCCCTTTCCTAATATCTACTTCTCTACGTTCCTGCTCTAATTCTATTACAGCTGTTTGCTCTTTGTATAAGCTATGTACTATCCGTCTATCCGTAAAACTCATTCCAATCTTTTTGAGTATTTCGGACACCTTTTCCATTTTACTTTGCCAAGTGCTTTTTCCAAATCCACAAACCCTATATACACGCTATCCCCTTTTTCTATTGTCTTCTCCATTATCACCCTCAGAGCTAAAATAGCCTCCCGTGTTCCCTTGTTTCGCTCAAATTGATCTTCTCGTATTACTTCTTCAGCCAGTTTCTTCATCCGTCTATGTACAATTCTAGTTAATATTTTTGATACGTGGGCTGCTAAACTTATTGTTCTAAAATTTTCACATCTATTAGCTTCTTTCTTTTTTTGGTATAGTTACTATGACGTTACGTTTGAAATCTTTGCGTATCTCGCCTGTTTTATACATATAGCTTACAAGTGGTTTTAGAAGGTAGTTTTCATGTGATACCGATCTTTGTAAACGAATGCTGAAAGCCAGCACGATAGAAATCTTCATTGCAAAATATATTCGTGTTGTCTTATAATTTATATATATATATATATATATATATATATATATATATATATTGCAGTGAACCTGAAATCAATCCCTAGAATCAAACCCTTACATATTGGGCTGTCATAAATTTACAGTAGTTAAGCTTTAAAATCGTGCCCCACAAATTGGACCGTCATAAAATTATTTCTAAAAAATATAAAACTCCAATATCTATGGAAAGCTCCCTTAAATCAGCATACTACGGCTAGCTCTTCTTCCAGCTTTTTCAGAGATACTTACCCATCATATGCTTACTCTCTCTCACTTAGACTACCAATAAAAATTACCAATCAAATAATTCAACGAAACATACAACCTTTTTATTCATACAAATAAAAAATTTTACGTCACCAGCTCAATATTTACAAATTGGATATAAACATCTTCATAAATTTTTAAAGTATCAACCATTAAATCCTTTTAAATTTAATGAATTTAATTTATTTCAACACTTCTTTATATGCAGTTTAAGTAAATGAGTCTACCATGAAACCCTAAATTGAAATTTACTCCGGTCTATGGTGAGCTCAGTATAAACCCCGTTACTCTGAATGCATAAATAAATCGCATCTTTGTTTTCAACAACTCTAAAGACCCGTTTACTCTTTACATCAAATTTATATGTCATGTATTTATACCTTCACATAACAAATTCAAATTGTTTTTTTCAAATAACCTTCAAATTAGATTTTATGTTCATAAAATATACACCAAATATGTCAAATCACTCTAGCACAAAATACCAGCACAAAATGTTCAAGCAATACCAAAACGAAACAAATTTTGTTAGCTGGTGTAAGCTTTTGCACCATCACCTCTGAAATGTCGTCCACCAAATCTACGTCGTTGCATTCCATTCAACTTCTCTCTGCTACATGTACATCAAACTCATTTCCACACGTTATTCAATTCTATGCAGACGACTTCAATACATCTACCCATATAATTGTCCAAATAAGTTGATCGGCTTCTGAATCTCCCATACAACCAGTACCTTCGTTCCGAAAAAATAACTAGTCTCGCTTACCTCAGTAACATCTTTTGTTCGTTATTCGTATGTACTTACAGCACCGATTATAATATAGCACCTACTTGTGCTCTCAAACACTTTTAATTTAAATTAAACGGACTGCACTTTCACCGAGTTACAAATTTTTAACTTAGATGTTACACCATATAGGTCTGAAGCAAACAGCAGAAATCAGAGAGCCCCACTACGTCTCCTAGTGTATTTATAAGCGTTCCAGCCTACCTCCTGTACCCTGTTTTCATCGAAAAACACCACCACTGTAACCGATTCTGAAAATCCAAATTACAACGATCTTTTAAAACTACGAAATTTCTCATTAGTCCGAAAATACTGATTATCATGCACAACGGTCGCAATGCTCCTAGAAAATTCTCTCACTCCACTCGCAATCAGCCAATCCAGACCATTTCCCCGATTGTAGGTCTATCCATCCACCTATGTTATCCTCGTCTAACTCATATTTACTGTCTTTGTTAACATCCCACTATAGCAACTTAAAATCGATATTGTTGTTAGCCTCTACAAATTATCGCGTGTTTTAAATGGCTGTTTTATCCAAAGTCTGTTATTTGTCATTTCCGTTTACTCTATGCTATTTATATTCCTTCTCTGCTTTGTTTTCAAACCACCTGCTATTTCTCAGCCTTCGCTTCGACCGTTAGCTCAAATTTCTAAAGAATTATGTTCCAACGTACATTCTGTCTTGAATTGTTTATTTGTTTGACACTATTCTGTGAACCGATTGCTAGTTTGAAATTGTACTTTACCATGTTGTTTAACTTTTAGATTTTCTAGGATTTGTTTCTAACGAACGCTTTGTTAGTTAAAAGAATATTTGCGTTTACATTATCGATTTTATATACAAAAGCTCTCCCTTATTATTTCATGTGTTCGATTTACAACCTTTGAATATTAAAGCTAATTATACTCGTATTATCCTTGAGTTTTTACGTACTACAAAGATTCCACACTATGTAACTTTAACATTACAATTTATTAATACAAATGTATGCTATTATCCGTTTTAAGGTCAAAACTAATTAATTTAAAGCGTAAAATATCTATTCCTGTTTTCTATATACACGGTCCTTACAAATTACTCTCTTGACTTATCTATCTCTATTTACATATAACCTACACGAATATATATATATATATATATATATATATATATATATATATATAGTATATAAAACTCTTGGGAAACAGATCATTTATTAATATCATCTATAAAATTATTAATTTTTTGTACATAACGCGTTTCGGTTGATCAAGCAACCTTGGTCACATGAATAAAATATGTGAACAAAATGATAATAAACGCAATACTTTAGAGATTATACACATTCAAAGTCATTCCCATAGTATTAATAATAAAACAGATATAGAAAACTTCACAAAATTTTACAATAACCTTATACATATACAGTAACATTTATGATTTTTTTTTTTGATATATCCTTATTATAATAGTTATAATTCACTACTACTATTTGTTACATATTTATGTATTTTCACTATTCATTTTTCATATTTGTCCTATGATTGTCAGTTTTATTTATTTATTTATTTTTGTTTTATATATATATATATATATATATATATATATACAAACATAGTAATCATATTATAATAAATTGAAAGTTATATTATGTTTTAAAATATCTCTAAAATTGTTTACTAAAAATTCTAACTACTTACGAATATATGTTAGACATATGTGCAACATTTTATTTTACGTGATTACAATTTCTCCTAACAATTTATGACAGTGTAGCTAGTTTAATATTAAATATAAAGAGCTCAAGTACTCAAACATATAATGTTAAGAATCTAGTTTAACATAACAAGTTGTGAACTTTATTAGGATTTTGTCATGTAAGTCAATACACTACAATTTAATTTTAATTTTAATTTTAAGATGTTTTTTACAGAATACTATTTTATTCATGTGACCAAGGTTGCTTGATCAACCGAAACGCGTTATGTACAAAAAATAAAAATTTATATAGATGATATTAATAAATGACTTGTTTCCCAAGAGTTTTATATACTATATTCAATTAAAGGTCAAGAAATTAAGTTATATATATATATATATATATATATATATATATATATATTGCTGTAAAAAGGCCCGTTTTTGAGGTGCCACTAAAAGGATGATGTGATACAGATACTGCAATTTGTAAAACTTAAAATTATTAACTTACCTTCCTTTTTAATTTTGCCTGGCTAGCTCAACGGAACTGACGGAGTTTTTCAAAATGAAATCAAACATCAATATTACAAAGCACTTACAGTACTAAGTATTGTTTCTCATACAAAAGCATTTAGAACTTTTACAACATTGTTTCTTTCAAACATAAAATAATTTCTAAGAAATATTGATTACAAACTAAAATTGTTGCCTACCCTATTTTAAATTTACAGAATTAAACTTGTTCTTTTGAAGATGGTTTACCTGGTTATAATTATTTCCACGCTTGTAAGATTTGTTTTGGCCGGAAAAATCCTTGATAGATAATCTATTAAAAGGTCAGAGTATTTTGAACACTGATTTCAAATTATTCTGGTATTTACATAAAATTATTATATGATTAACAATTATTACTATACTTTACATTAAATATAAATAAGTTAAAAATAAATCTAAAAGTGATACTTGCAGAATTCACAAAAACGCTCCCGTAATAAAATCCCTTCTGATTTTTAATTGACGTCAAATCAACTTACCAGATTCTTTATATTAAAAATTCTCAATCTAAACGGCAATTACCAATGTCCAATTCTGGTTAAATCTTCCTCTCAATTATTTAAAAATAGCGTTATCTTGAAGAACTTTCCCTCTTGTAATAAATAATTTTCATTTTTCGTTGTGAGTTACGTTTGAAACATTGCTTTATTTTCGCATAACAACCGCTTGCACTTTAAAATAATATTTCGAATCTAATTTCAGAATCGAATGACTTCGAATCTAGTCAATGAATAAACGCTTCCTTTATATTCAAATTTATCTGTTTTCAGAAGTTTACTAGAAAAATGTGGAACATTATGATTCAAGGGTCTTAGAATAACCAATTAAAATGGTCCAGCTTTATTATCTTGTTATTTCGTTCCAGTAATCCGTGACGCGTTCTATATGTCTTTGTCTCGTACATACTATTATTGTGGCGAATCTGTTCTTTCCAACAGTGAATGCAAAAAGCATAAATTATTTTTATCAGTTATTCCTTGGATTTGCAGATTTTATGTGTCTCGGCCGCTTTTACGAATATAATGCTTATTTATTAATGAGTTTGTATTAATTTAAGGTATTTTTAAATACCGATGACATCCTTTCATGTTCTACAAAATTCTCTATTTAAAAATGAATTGCCGTTATCCACGGGGTAATTAGTTTAAACTTTAATTGCTTTTTAATACAAAAGTGGTTTTAAATATACGTTGATTGTAGTTTCTTAAACTAAAAGCGTAAAACTATTACTCTTTTATGTTATTTACAGAATATCAAATGCATTTTTATCAAAAATGTATAAATAATTAGTAAGTAAAATAAATGGCTTTGTATTTATCTTTAAACAATCGATTATTACGTTTGAATTTAATGCGTTTTACAGTATATTACAATTAATTATATTTACATATACGACTTACCTTACGTGCTATTTATTTACAATACACTTATATAATTTAGGATGAATATTTATGCACGCGCAATTTGCGTTTTTGCACAACACTTTAATGAATCAAAGTGCGCTTGTAATTTACAGGGTGTGTAATCATGAATTTACGGAAATTTTTAATTTTTCCGGATTATTTTATATTTTGGCGAGATTTATTTTTAGAACTAGGGTTTCAAAAACTTATTGTGACCACTTATCACGTCCATATATATATATATATATATATATATATATATATATATATATACATATATATATATACAGGGTGAGTTTTTAGTGTGGCAACGGTCGATAATTCCGTTATTATAAAAGCTACGTAAACCAAATTTGGAGGCATATTAGGCATGCCTAAAGTGCACATTTTAAAAATATTTGGAAGCATACAGGGTGTTTCATAATTCCAGGGCATATTAAACTTATATTTTTTTAAATGGAACACCCTATATATTATTACATTTTTGAAAAGCCCATAAAAAGAGCTTTAATTTGATATCAAATTGTATCTGTCTATTCCTTTTAGTTTTTGAGATATTCAACTGTTTTTAGAAAAAATGACCCCGATTAGATACATTGCCACTGCACTAATACACAACTTATGTTAATTTTCAAGATGCAGAAAATTTTACCATATACCATAGTATATTTGTAAATATCACTTTTTTGAAATTTCTTCACAGTATACAGGGTGTCAGGTTTCGCAAAATGCAATTTTTAAAATTTTTTTTAAATGGCACCCTACCAATTTTATTGCTACAATGGATAGTTCATTAAGTGTCCTTTCATTTTTGTTAAGCATTTCCTATTCCTAAATCCATTACTTTCTGAGATATTTTTGATTTTCTTCAAATTTTATGAATGTTTTTAATTTACATAACTAAAAATAACTTACTATTGGAGAATATTATAAAACAATGAATAAATTTTGATTAACAATCAACTACAGTTATCCAATAACAATTTTCACTAAAGATATAACAACCTACAATAATACGCTAGATCAACAGAATTCTGCCAGATCAACAATATGCATTTTATAGAAAATGTTCAAGCAGGAAATCAGGCAGGCTTTGAAAAAATAACTATTACATGTAAGGTGTCATTTAGGTTTATTAATTGTAGTGTGTTGTCATTTAACACATTATCAGTTCTGTTTTAAATGTAATCTTTGCTGGAGTTTTCAAAATGAATTTTACAGTGGAAGAACAAATAAATATGATTTGGGTATTGGGAGCAAGTTTAAAAAATTTCCTACTTGCATCAAGAATATACCAAGAGAGATATCCTGTTAAATGACAACACACTACAATTAATAAACCTAAATGACACTTTGCATGTAATAGTTATTTTTTTCAAAGCCTGCCTGATTTCCTGCTTGACCATTTTCTATAAAATGCATATTGTTGATCTGGCAGAATTCTGTTGATAGCGTATTATTGTAGGTTGTTATATCTTTAGTGAAAATTGTTATTGGATAACTGTAGTTGATTGTTAATCAAAATTTATTCATTGTTTTATAATATTCTCCAATAGTAAGTTATTTTAGTTATGTAAATTAAAACATTCGTAAAATTTGAAGAAAATCAAAATATCTCAGAAAGTAATGGATTTAGGTATAGGAATGCTTAACAAAATGAAAGGACACTTAATGAACTATCCATTGTAGCAATAAAATTGGTAGGGTGCCATTTAAAAAAAATTTTAAAAACTGCATTTTGCGAAACCTGACACACCCTGTATACTGTGAAGAAATTTCAAAAAAGTGATATTTACAAATATACTATGGTATATGGTAAAATTTTCTGCATCTTGAAAATTAACATAAGTTGTGTATTAGTGCAGTGGCAATGTATCTAATCGGGGTTATTTTTTCTAAAAACAGTTGAATATCTCAAAAACTAAAAGGAATAGACAGATACAATTTGATATCAAATTAAAGCTCTTTTTATAGGCTTTTCAAAAATTTAATAATATATAGGGTGTTCCATTTAAAAAAATATAAGTTTAATATGCCCTGGAATTATGAAACACCCTGTATGCTTCCAAATATTTTTAAAATGTGCACTTTAGGCATGCCTAATATGCCTCCAAATTTGGTTTACGTAGCTTTTATAATAACGGAGATATCGACCGTTGCCACACTAAAAACTCACCCTGTATATATATGTATTATATGTTTTTTTTATAAATTAGTTTTATAGATGAAAAATTGGGATGATGTAGTCCAAATCAAAATCCAATATTGTATTTAGCACAACATTTAATTAAGACCTTACGTTTCGGCAAAGGTTTTTGCCTTTTTCAAAAGTACTGCAAAAAATTGACATATAGAATGACAGTTAGTTAAAGATTAAAAATATTTACTTAAAAGTTGTTAATGCAGAAATACATATATATATATATATATATATATATATATATATATACATATATATAGTTAAACACCACCAAAATTGAAATGGTAAGGTCCCAAATCAAAATAACAAAATGGAGCACTCACTAGGGTGTACAAAGTCATTTTAATAGAAGATTGTCATTAATACATATTATAATGTCAAGTGACAAGTAATGACTGAAAAATTTGAAAAGAATGCGTTAATCATATGTAGCCTATTAAGTTATAATAAAAAACTAATTAGGTGACATTCGGGTTGTTATTAAATGTTTGGTATTTCTTTTTGAAATCCTGTACAAATTTTCATATATGGGATGCAAATTTTGTGTATCTTGTCTGAAGTTAATGGCATTAAGTTCACTGTATATATAGTAAGCCTCCAAGAAAAGTCTCATTTTATAATTAGTTTCAGAATCCAAGATAACTACCTCTTTATAATTTGGAGTGTGAAGTGTGTTACTAATGTGTTGAGACAAAGCACAGCTGTTTTTATGTAATTTTGCATCAGACCTGTGTTGAATAATACGATTTTTTAACCATTGGGTGGTGTTACCGATATAGGTTTTTCCACAGGAACAAGTTATTTTATAAATAACATTACTTCTAAATAGTATGTTAGTTTTCTCTTTTAATTTTGTGAAAAAGTTTCTCATTGATTTTTCATAAATATTTACTATTGAGAGATTTGGTTGATGTAAAATTCTTGCTAACAAAGGAGTTAAAGTTTGTATAAAAGGTAATTTTTTATAAATCAAAGTGTTAGGTTTGGGTTCAATATTGCCAAAATGTATGTTGGTGTAAACTAATTTTTTAACCAGTTGTTTGGGGTATCCATTATTGCAAAGGGTCAATTCTAAAATTTGTAGGTTTTTCTTTATAAACTGTGGTTCTGCGATCATCTGTATCCTGTGTTTTAGAGCAATTGCAGTGTTAATCTTATGGCCAAAAGAATGATTGGAGAAATAATTTATATATCTTCCAGAGTTGGTGGGTTTTTTATAATAATCAAATAACAATTTATTTGCCGAATCTCGGATGACTAGAGTGTCTAGAAATGGGTCACTATACATATTGTTAGTTAAGAGCACACTGTATATAATAATACATGAAATTAAACGCATAAGAAATAGAAATATCCACGAGCTACAAGTTAAGATAAGATTTGAAAACATAACAAAATGCATCAAAATTAAATCAACGGGAAACCTGTATGAATTGGCTTGATAAATATTTAACAAATGCGTTAAATATATCATCGTATACGCAGTCTAAAATTATGCATTATTTGAAAATCGTACGTGACATAAAGTATTACATTTGTTCAAATATCCAATATTAATTAGGAAATAAACAAACACTGAATACGTGATTTAATGAACGGAAAGTCTTAGAATTTTTCAATTTAATGTCATGATATCTGAATGAATAGGTGACAACTCAAGCATTCATCCTAATATTTGAACTATACAATTGGTAAAATTCCCGGAGTACACAAAGATAAAAGCAAATGTGTCGTCCCAACACGTAAATAAACGAATGGAAAACAAGAAAGGTATGGCCTTTAAATACGATAACAATTGAGCGACGAGTTTAGTATACATTTTAAACTGGGCTAAGACGATACTCTGAAATGCTAAATTATTTACGTAACCAGTGATACAAAAGTAAATTAAAATCATTTTTAAAAGTGTACAAATTGTGCAAGTGTGAGCCGATCTATTATAGACGTAAGTAAACAACAACTTAGTAAAAATACAATTTCTAACATAAATAAAACAGGGCTCTGGTTAATCACATCCTGTTAATTACTCTGGTTAATTACTTTTTGGTAATTACTGACGTGGTAAATGTTCTATTACTGTCTTGTTAATTACGGACATGGAAAATCTTATATTTACTGATATTTAAATGGAATCTTAAATTGGATCAACTTATGGGATTTTAATAACGATTTGGATAGCATTTTGGTTTTGATGTCGACTTCCAAATTTGACTCTAAATATTCAGACTGGGCACAAACACCCTTGGGGGATGCAGAGAAACTACTGAACCATTCCAGGTTAGTGATATTGATATAATTTATTACTGAAAACTGTTTTAATTCAATATTTTGCCTATATGTAAGAGTCAACAAAACAGTGGTTTCATTGATCAGTCTATGAAAGGTAATAGGCATCTTGAAACGTTTCAAAAGGTCTCTAAATATAAACAAGAAGGCTCGTTTTGCTGACTTCAATTTCTTAAATCTGGTATATGTAAATATTCTGAAAAAGGGAAGATTTTAAAAGTTGTAAATATTTAATCATTATATTGTGTATTGTAGAATTGCTTTATTTAATCGAATTAGCTAGTTGAGGCAAAGAAAATCCATAACTTAACATTTCACATCATAGGTGCTTGATTGATCAAAAGGGCAAATATAAAAATATCACAGCATTTTATGTACGCCCTAACCGTGGGGCTTAAAATAATAATAAAAGCTTTCAAGGGGATAACACAGCATTTTATGACATGCTCAAACGTGAGGCTAAAAATTAATAAAACATTGTAGGGGCTGGAGAAATATCACAGCATTTTATGATAGGCTCAATCGTGGGGCAGAAATAACACAGCAAATTATGGCGATCCAAAGCGTAGGGGCGAGAACACCACAAAAAGAAAATTAAAAAAATTAAATAGCGTAGGAGAGAGAAATTTAAAAATTAAAATTTGTAGAAGCACGAATAAAAATTTAATTTAAAAAGGGTTAAGAATTTAAAAATCTGAAGGAATTTGAAATATTAATAATAATAAAAATTTAAAAATGGATAAACGAATAAAGGAGACCAGAGAGGCATTTAGGAACCACGGGGTGGAAATAGGATCACAAGAAAGGAACAAATATATATATATATATATATATATATATATAAAAAGTAGGATTAATGAGTCTTAAATTTATACAAACTAAAAAGAAATTATTGGCAAGTGACTCAAATTCGACACGTTTCGACAGGATGCCCTCGTGGCTGAATTTGAGTCGCTTGCCAATAATTCTTTTTTACTTTGTGTACATAATATATATATATATATATATATATATATATATATATATGTACCTACATATGCAAGTGAATAATAATGTACCCAGGTGTGTGTATGTATTTATCAACTTATGTACATTGCAAACAATACTAAATATATAAATTCAAGCTCTTTTATTTAAACTCCTCGTTACTAGAATCTTTATAGAGCTGGTATACAACCATAAAATATGAAAATGCAGAGCGCAGCACCTGTAAATAAACAACTTACAAACATCAATTTTTATATTACAAAACAAACCGCTACAAATGTCGGAATCGATAGTTCTACAAATTTGCCAGCTGTCAAACAAAATGGTCGTTTAGATCTTTCCATCATAATAATAAGTGATTTACGCTCTGAAAAATCTACTTCAGTCCAATGCGAGAAATAACAAGCATCTCTAATTTTTGAACTCTGCAAAAAAATATTTAGTTGCTAGGTTCAAGACAGAAGAATAAAAAGATGTCACAACTTACAACACCGCTCTTTTGTGACCAACACTAACTGTAGTAATTTTCAATCGTACATTGAAGAAAACACACACGCACACACACGCGTTCAGACACACACACACACACACACCCACACAAACACATACACATACACACACACAACATACACACACACACACACACACACACACACACACGCACACATGATATATACAAAAGTACTAGTTCTACAATTGAAAGTCTTATACATGGGAACAAGGGTTGATGGAGTAGGGGAGTAGATAACGTTCAACTCTTCTTGTAGATCCTCACACCACATAAATTTATCTGCATATTTAAATTGTTGACTTCACAATGTGTCGTGTTTGAGCGATATGAAGCTTAATTGAATTGTTATTAGTAGCTAGAATGTGCGGGTTCTGGTTCTTTCCCGGACCAAAGTTGAAAGATCTGCGGTAATAACGCCATATCTGGGCTTTTATAGACTAGTTGTATATCCTTCTTAAGTTGTTGGCTAATTATATAAAAATAAAATAACATTTGGCCAAATGTCTCAATTTTATTTTGCACCGCTTGGAATTTTCACTTCCTCGCAAATTTATTTCTGCTACATGTTTAGAAATTTATAGTACCTTTAAACAGCTGCTACATCTATATTTGGTTTATTCAGCAGTAGTATATGTAAATTTGGTGTGACTCACATTTGCACATTTTTGAAAGTAAAACTATACGGAAGTTTAAGGATTATTCTTGTCAGTTTTGTACCCTCCAAAACCTAGGGATAGTTTGTTATAATTTCACCGTCAGAGATATTACGTGAAGTTTAATGGACACCAGCTTCTACTATAGCGGAGCTAATGGAGTTGAGATAAACAGTCTCCACGAAATATTTAACGTACACACACGAACACACATACAAGCACACGCACGCACGCACGCACACACACACACGCGACTTTTAGTGAGAACGCGCGTTTAGTTGAGTTCTTCAAAAGTGGTAGTTTTAGGTGGTTTAATAGTAAAACTATACTAAACAGATAAGTGATATTTATGTATTGGTGCTAGTTACATCGTCCTAAACAGTAAGTTGCTCAAAAGTAGATTAAGGGGTTACAAAGTCACAAAATAACGAATGTAGCTTTTTCAAATTCAAATTTTATACGTTAAAATATCGGGCTAACGGCCACAAGGCCGTCGGCTTTGTATATATTTGTTATATCCTTATCATTCTATTAAATTTATTTCAACCAAATGAATTATTTTATCTCTTTTATTTGTAAATAATGGACGAACTAAATCAGAACCAATATTAGACATTGTTTCTGAATCAGGGGCAACCACAATGTACCTTACAAAATCAGAAAAATATGTCTAATAGTAATGATTGGATTGCATCTTCAAGTACAAAGGACATTTTTTCTGATGCTATAAGGCAACTTTTTCCCTAGAAAGGAACAAGCGAGTCTTTCCTACAGTAGAAGGTATTCAAGTAAACGAATATGTTATTGCGGTTGGAAAACTGATTAAACCTAGAAACATCCTTTTTGCTTTTAGAATGTTTAATTACCGGATTTGTGTATACGTATGAAGTAAGGAAATAGCAACAACGGTGGTATCTATGTGAGAGATATATTTATATCAGACAGAAAATTAATCAGTCCTTCTAAAAGAATTGTTTTTTTTAATGTATCTCCTTGCATTCTCCATCATGTAGTAGAAGAGGCACTAGAATCAAAGAGCTCCTACCCTTGTCTCGGTTATAGGGGCAGAAACTGAACTTAACGAATACAAACACGTAATGAGCTTTAGAAGGCAGGTCCACATATCCGATAACGGAAATAAAATCATCTCAGAAATCGGACATATTTCGTCAAAATGCACAAAATCGTGTCTAACAGAGCGGAAGATGCGCGCTTCCACCATGAGTTCACGGGCATCACTGCCTTCCTACACTCTGCGCATTCAAACAGTCCCACTAAAATGCCGTACCGCTACATACCCCCCCCTGTAAATCTATAACTACAATGCAATGAATTTAAGTACCTGATAGGTTTACGATACCTTACAATACCTAATTAAAATAACAAAAGAACCCTTAACCCTAACTCTCACTACAAAATACCCGTTTCATTGAAACTTTTTAGGGGGTTCCTTATAAGATTTCAAGTTTATAATATTCTGTTTGGAGACTTTATTCCCGTGGGCATCTTTGACAATATAACTATTTGCACCAGCGCTTCGTTCGACCCAAAATGGTCTTTCATACAAAAGGAAGAATTTTTTTATGACACGGTTCTCAGCAGACGATTGGTGGTGTGTACGGACTAGAACCCGATCACCAACCTGAAATGTTATTGGCTTCATCTTCGAATTTAATTTCTGAGCTCGCCTTTGTGCCCGTTTAAGCAAATTATCGTAAGCAATTACCCACACAGCTTCCATTGGGATTTTGACTTCATCCGATGGTGGGAATGTCAATATTTCAGAAATTAAGGCGTTTTCCTTCAGCACAAATTGCAAATAGGTCGCCGTGAAGCCCGTATACTCATTTAATACATTGTTAGACACGACTCTACGAATTCGCGCTTAAGAGCCTAAGGGATATGCTTTTCGAAGCAGTCATCCCACTTCCTTATTATTCCGATCGGTCATAGACCGACGTATACTGAATTTGAATCCCTTCCTGGTACAGGGTCGCAGACCACAATTGTCCTGAAAATTGCGTTCTATTATCGCTAAGCACAGGTAACAGTTTTTGGACGTTAGTTACGTAGTCATTTAGTAGCTTATTTAAAATTGCGCGTGCAACTTTATGTTTGAATCAAAAAGAAAACTTTTTCCGAAGTTATTCTTTGTATTAAAACAGGGGAAAAGTGCCGTGGTTCATAGGTCATACTAGGTATTAGTAAGCTCAAATATGTAATTATTGCAAGATAAAAAGTGTGCAAAAGGGTCTCGCATAGTTTGAGATATTTTTGAGAAAGATAGGATAACATTTGACCAATTATCAGTAAATATTAGGGTTAGTTGTATATAATGGTAAAATTTCAATGTAAATATTATTATTAATTAGTTAGAAAACTTAATTTGAGGCGCATAATTGCATAAGTATATGTGAAACGTAAATTTCGTTAAGCATAATTAAGGTTTGTTTTTAAACAGCGTAAGAATTGTGTAAATAAAAAAAACTTTTAGGTTTGTAGCATAAAAATCAATAAGAGAAGAGGGTCTAGCTAGTCTAGCATATTCCAGAAGGCAGTTGTTTATTTGAGCTTGTGCACGTGTTATAAATTCTAGGAAGGTTAACATTGTAAATAGATAACGAGCATAAAAGCTCGTCAAAAAGTATTAAAATTGCGGGAAATAGATAGTTAATAGACAAACAAGTCTAGATTGCACGTACAAAAACAGATCGATATAAAGAGAAAGACTATAGTTTACATCATGTAATAAAGGAAGGGGAATAACAGGTGTTTAAGTGAACGTTAACTTTGAAACGCATGCTAGACAAGAAAGTTAGAGACTAACGAGGGGAACAAGAACGCGTTGTTTTTGAAGGGCATTGAGTAGAAAGGGAATAATAAATGTGAAGAAATTTTACAAACAGAGTGCAACTGTTAGATTAGGTAAACAAAAGTAGGATAGACGATGATACCGATCGGTTAGATAAAACAAGGCTTATGAATAGCGGGTGAACAACAACCAGAAATAACATAAAGCGGGAAATTTTATATGCAAGTAGGAATGAAATGAGAAATATGCACGTACACAGGAGGCGTATTTAAGGGGCTAAAGTAAAACGACAGTTATCGGACTTTCGTGGAAGACAGCGCCGGTTGAAAATTTTTAATGAGGGTGTCTGCATTTAGAGCTTGTTTGGAGTGAAAATTCTAGAATTTCGACGACAGGGAACACATTATACCAAGAATATCTCAAGGATAATTGTGTATTTTGTGGAATTGAGCGACCGTTGTGTTGTTTGTGCTGTGTTACCAAGTAAAGTGTTATAGGGGTATTGAAAATAGATGCAAAGAAGTAGTTTTTGAAGCTTATATAAGCCAGAAGGAGGTGGTGAAAGTTCTCTTTTACCTTCGATCGCCAACCTAGCTACTTACAAAGGTAATTAAGTAAAGTTTAAATCTTATAAAAATTTAATTAGCACAAGTGGGTGCTCAGATATTTTGGCAAGTCAGAAGCAGACAAAATGCAGTAAATAATGGAAATTAAATAACAAGTAAGTACAATTTTAATACTTGTGGTTGGAGGCGGTGTGTGTACTCTGGGTACCAATCGAGTTTATGGATGGACGGGTAGCAGGTGTGCGTGAGCATGGTAGTACCGTACATTTGTGTGGAGGAATCTGGTTAGAAACGATTTGTTCCGGATGGTCAGATGCCACCTGGAGATTGTATTTGAACGGGCCGTCTAGAGGGACGATTACGTAGGAGATGGTGTTCGAGTAGAGAGCTGGTGACGCAAACGAATCCAGGTAACTCTACCTTTATAAAACTTGTTTTTTTGTATGATTTTGTGGGTGACAATTTGGTGATTCTTTGTGTACATATTATAATATAAGGACATTTTAATTGATGATTTACCTTGAAAAGACTAGATGAAAAATTATATATGTAATATTTTAATGGTATCACATGAAGGTGAAATTTTAGCTTTTTGAAAAAGTAAAAGTAATTTCAGTGCCGTATTCAGCACATAGTTAAAGGAATGTTTTTACTATGAGCTCGTATTAGACCTGGGGGGTAAAGTAAAATTTGGGATAAGCCCAGTTACTTTAGGTTCATGATTGATGTAATAAAATTTCAAAATTATTTTACTTAAAAATGAGATTTGTTTTCAAAATTGATAATATTTGTTAGATATTGAAATACATGAGGAGTATAAACTGAAATTTTAAATAATAATTGAATATGCTAATAAAACGTGATGTACTTTTGGCAGTCAACTTTATTTTTAGTAGGATAGAATTTTCAGGGAACCAGTGAGCAGCCGTGGCGAATATCCCTGAGAAAGCTGGAGGTTTTGGCGTCCGAATTGGAAGGCATCTTCAGAGGATATTGTTGTAGAGTGGTATGAATTGCAAGTCTAGGTGGTAGGGCTTCAATTTCAGGTAGGTGGAAAATTTTCTAACCACATTCAAAAAATAGGGGAGCCCACCAAGATAAGATACGCACGAATTTTGACGGCCTAACGCTGGGGATCGATAGAAAAAGGAAGACACAGAATTTTGACACCCAAGTTGTGGGGCAAGAATTAGTGAGCCGTTTCAAAGAAAGAAACAGCATTTGATATAAAACATTAGCAATTCTGTTATAATCTTGAGTTTAAAGTAAGGGTGTTTTGTGAACGATTGTGTGATTTACTTTCAGCGATCGTGTAACTGTTGTAAACCAGTAAGAATTGACTCCTTATTACAAGTGAGGAGCACAATAGCTTTCGCGGTAGTGAAGAGACTTGAATTGGTGAGCTGTGCCAAAGAAGAGCTTCACCTTATCCCCGTTCTGTTCGGTATCACTTCTTTTTTCTAAGCCTTCTATAGAAATAGTAGCGACATTCATTAATGACAGATTCCACCCTAAGATTTTCTTGAGCAAGTTTATAGTAACAAGCATTAGAACTGCGCTGCATGCCGGTACTAAACGCTTCTTAATTGTTATTTAACAGCTTATTATGTTGATTAGTCATCTTATTTTTGTCTGATTGTATCTTAAAAATGCCGCAATGTTGCGCTGCTAAATTGCACAATTAACTCTTAATAGGTAAAGTGTCAGTTGTTACTGCTGTCTGTAAAACTTTTACCATTGAGCACTTAAATGGTTTTTGTCAAATTCGATCAAAAATTTTTTAGTGTTTCTAGGTGTTGAAACTCCTATACATCTGGGTATATTTGACTCTAAGTGGCTTTCCTACGGCACCCTCTTACAGCAAAATCTACTTTATTTCACTGTTTAAGATACTTCTTGCCCTTCTTTTTCACCTGTTTATTGAAATATTTCAACAGACAAGTGGCGTTTTTTAGAGGTTATGTTATTTAATATATTGTTAGCACCTCGACTTGGAACTTGTTAAATCTAAAGTAATCAATTCCAATAGAAATGTTTTCCTGTAGAAAACGTTATGTAGGACTAATCTTCTGTAAATGGTCAAAATTACCAGGTTTAGCGCTTGAGGTCAACAGCTTAAACTAATGGAAATAAAATTGAGGCACGTGCAAAAATATTTTTGTTTTGATTTAAAAGTTAAAAAAATGCTTGACTTGATAGAATTTTATAGTAGACACAGGAAGTTCTTGGTCTCTAAAACCACTACTTGCTGGTTTCTTTACCAGCCAATCTTCTCCTTGCAAAAGTACATTCTTCATTCGGGCAAAACCATTCAAATCCTTTTTAAATAATTTATATCTACTCACCTGTCGTATTACTTCATTTGCTGGCACGCAGAATATAGCTAGCTGCAACATTATAGCAAGGAAGAAGAATAGTGCTCTTCCAAATTGTACACTATATACAGGCATCTGTAATTAAGAGATTACAAATAAGTATTTAATATATAAAAACTTGTTAAAAACAAAAAAGTGGGACATGTGCACTGTTGTACCGAGAGAATACTACAACTCACAAAAGGAAACATAAGCCCCATAAAATGTGCTAATTAAAACGCGTCATCAACACGTAGCCAATCAGGAATGCGATCGCCTTAAATGTACCAACAAACGTTAAATGAAACCATATTTTAGTAGCCAAACCGTTAGTTAAAAGCGTTCGAAAGTGTAGATAAAAATCTACTTTTCGTGTGTAGTACATAACATGCTTCGATACCAGTAAATATAAACGGTGACGAAGTCATTTGTGCGGGTAAACCTGTGTTATTGAAGGCTATTATGAACATCTCTAATTGTGAACTTGTAACGCAAGTGCGTTACTTATAGCAAACATTAAGTAATAGAAAAAAATTTAGTGAGTTTGTAAATAAACTTTTAGCATAAAAGTAGTTGTAAAACTTAGAGGCTTAGGTAGTGTACATTTAATAACGTGAATATTTCTATACGATATTAATTTAGAATAAAGAAGTAAAACAGTAAAGTACTTAGTACATTGTTATATAAATAAGCTTTTGTAGGCCAGTTATTTACCGAGATGTATTTGTATTTACCTAAATTTAGTACGAAAAGTGTAAAGTTCCGATTGTTATTGTTGTTTGTATAAAAATGTACTAATTGATATACTATTTTCTCTCGTTTCCCTAATTTAATGTCATAATATTGAAATAACCAAGTTGTTAAATGTACTTTACTAATCTTCTAAATTTTACAGACTGCTTTTGTACTAAAATCTCACTCAACTACCTAATTCTCCTACACTTTTTGTATTACATAGTGTTTACTTAAAGTAACGGACTGCGTTACACCACCAAACAATATGTTTTTCAAAAATCTTTTACAATAAATCTCTAAACATTGCATCAGTTTTTTTCGAGTGATACGTTCCTAGTCATAATCGTAACAAACAAAGTCCAAGAATTTTTTATCCAACTTTTAATTAAACTATATTTACAAAAACTAATTTAATGTATATTTAAGTACATTTTTTAAACCAAGATAGTTTTCTCAAAAAACTAAAGTAGATAAATTATTGTTATAAAATATAAGTCGACTTATGCCGCGGCTTTCATCCTTATCCTCATAAATTGCATCCGTATTAAAAATTTGGTTCGTTCTGAATTGACTTCAAGTACCTGAATTTTTACTCTACAAAAGCGTTCATTTCAAAGCTTAGTATTGGACCCTACACCCTGTCCTATGAATTGCTTTCTGTTTCTCTGTTGTCATCTCGCAGTAAGTTTGATCGTGTTAAATTGACGTTAAGTACCTGAATTAAGTTTACTCTAAGAGCATGAAGTAATGTAATAGCAAGACAGTGTATCGGCTAGTCTTTAGTGATGTGGGTGCGTTCAATGGAAGCACATGCAAAACCTTATAACACTTTTACTAAATACCTTTAAACCTACGTTGAGAATCAACCCACCCGGAAAAAGCCTTATTTCAGTTACCCCAAAGGATGGGTGTTCCGAGAGACATTAACCGTTATTATTGCAGCAGAAGCTGATGGAGCTTTGTGTACATGTTTTTCACTTTCTACTAATTTAAAATAATTACACATAATAACAAAAACTCCAAGCCATGTTCACTTTGCCCATATTATCAAACACTAATGCATTAAGATAGTATAGTAGGGAGGTGCTGCCACGTGAAAAGAGTGGTATCATATCAGCTATGCCGAGTTGGAGTTTCCATCACTTATATACACGTTTGAGTATTTAGTATATTTCAACAATTTAGTGTGGGTGTAATTGTGTATGGCTGTGTGGGTGCGTGTGTGCGTGCTTGCGTGCGTGCGTGTGAGTGCGTGCATGAGTGCGTGCGTGCGTGAGTGCGTGCGTACGTGCGTGCGTGCATGCGTGCGTGCATTCGTGCATGCGTGTGTGCGTGAGTTTGTGCGTGCGTGGTGCGTGCGTGTCGAGTGCGTGCGCGCGCGCACGTGTGTGTAGATAATATCTGACGCTACTAATTTTACAATAACTATAATCTTGTGTGCCATTCGTGCTTCTAACAGCAGAAATGCCGTTGATAAAAAGACACTACCGAAATAATTTTTTATAAGTAAATTAACAATGATCAGGGACGAATGTTACGCAACTGTTGGCCCGGTAACATAAATTCCGATTAAAATAATTTATGTATTTTTTATATTTTTTTTTATATCCAAGTATCCTCAGCGACAAAAGCAGTGTCGTCACATATATAGCAGTCGCTAGTTAATATCAGCGGTAACAACTGGAATTGGGTTCCTCAATAGAAGTAATCGAATACGACCCTGGTAAAACGCCATATTGAATATCCACTTAAACACACATTTTGATATTTTATCCCTTTAAGAAAAGCAATGTAATAGCATCCTCCTATTATAACACCTTAATGCATGAATATCACAGTAAATAACAAAATCAAAACTAAGATCTACCCCTAATTGACCAAATGTGCATATTGATAAACAGAGATCAGCTTAGATTTATCAATTCTACACATTTAACCAAACTAACTTGTACACATGAATCCACCTAGGATACAACTGTAGTGCACTTCCATTTGAGAACTTCTGTGTTTACAATACGCTGTAACTGAGCGTGCATCAACGTAAAAACTCTTCTTAGTGATAGGTTTTATTCATTCCTATTGTCACGATTAATCATAATTATTAAATATACAATGAGATATGTACCAGGTGGAAAGCAAAAGTATAATAACTTACAGGATATTGTTGGTCCTTAAAAACCGTGAACGACCAGGAAAAATGTATTGCAAACGTAAACAACAATGTAAAAGTATGAGAACAAAAGGAACCGTTACATAAATGCTCATAAATACTCATTACCTCATTAGAACAAAAATAGCATGCATATCCATAGGGTACTAAACGTATGAAACCACGAATATTAAAAGAGGGGATCAAGTTATCAATTCCACATCTTCAGATATAAAGCACAACAGATGCACAACAGAACCTTTCTGGCCATTACTTCTGGTTTGGCCACCTTTTGAGCTACTTCACCGCGCTTTGATCACGATCGTTTTCGCACAATATTGTCGTATGTGACCTATTTCTCATCTCCAGTTACCATCCGTTTAAGAAATGGGTTGATTTCGTTCTGTTTGGCCAAGGCTTTGCAGATGGAAATTCCTTCCATCATCTTTTTTTGTGTTAATGGTGTAGCACCCAAACATCGAGCTTCTTTTTGAATCCATCTCTGTGTAAATGGTTTAAAACTGTTTTAGGGTCGATCTTTAGCTTCTGAACAATGTTACGATTACTAACATGTCGATCAACTTCGATTGTTTTTGTAAATTTATCGACATTTACGACGACGGTCTTGCGTGTACAAGGTGCTTCTTTAACATCAAAAATACCTGAACGGAATTAACGAAACCAAAATCTTTATCAAAGAAAAATTGTTAAATGTACCCAATTTTCACTTTGTTGACTTCCATTTTTAACACCCTGTAACACTCACAACTGAATCGACCAAAAGAAACAGCAAAATAATTTTTTTAGTGTGAAATGTCACTTTGACAACGAGCATAAATCTGAAATTGTTTAATCGCTACTTTGCGAGATATCGATTACTACAGCCATTTACCAAAAAATAATGGATTTCTTTTTCCCCAACCTTATATGATGGTCCCGACAGCAAGAGTAATTTTGAAAAGAACAAATTAGGTATATCTCTTATTTCATTTTATCACAAAAGTGACTTGTCATTCGAAGGATTTTGCGTTGTAGTGTCAACTAACTACTGCTTGTAAATCAACTTTTTGGTATACCATATAATTATAAATAAATACATATCTCTTAAACCATTCATTATAAAAGGGCAATATGAAATAAAACAAACATCAGATATATTTATGGTTTATTATACCGGACCAGTCTGCTAAAAGGTAAATTTCAATTTTCTCAGAAACTGTAAGTGCTAGAAAAGAACATGCGTAAGTGGACTTTTGTTTGTCTTTACTTTAAATAAAATTGTTTTGCCATAGGATGGTGCCTGCTAGGATAACAAAGTACTCGGCGAAGACATCTTTGAAATAGCGTGCTTTTCTGGGGCCACGGGGTAGCTGTTGAATGTTGACTTCATATGTGTGTTGTAAAACAGCGCGTCTTCTAAACGCATTCCGTCCCTATCACGTACAAAATTGTGTAAAGCACAGCAAGTCTTGATTACCATGACTGCAACATCAGCATCGATGTTAACGACCCTGTGAAGGACTAGTCAATTTTTTGACACTATCCCAAAGCAGCGTTTTATCATCTTTTCGATCTACTAAGTCTACAGTTAGTTATCCTTTTGCGTACTGTGAAGCTAGAACCTGCATAAGGTCTCATCAGATTTGTGGAAATAGCAAAAGCTTCATCACCTACTAACACGTAAAGCAACAAAATAAGGGCGAGTGATACTATTTCAGCAGGGGAAAAATATAATGATCTCTCCCTTAGTTTTTTTTAAACGTTGAGCAGTCAAATATCGTAGGATCAGCTTTTCTCCCAAATTACCCGACATGGATGTACAAACATTTATAATTGCTATCGCATCTGCTAACAGTAGAGAAGTAGGGCAAGGATCCTGAGTAAGCCGGCTTTATACCGTAATATGTTCCCCATCAGTAGCACCGAGGCAGTAAGGGAAGTTACTCGTGGTCATAAATCTGTTTGTGGCTTCACGCCACACATTTTCATCACTGTTCAATGATATGAACACTTCTTTATTGATCGTTAGCCATACAGCATTGCACATAACCTTCACAATTATGCTGATTTTATTGTTGTAATTCCCATCAGGAAAGCATAGTGCAGTTCAGTGTATGTGCATCCGAAGCCTAAGTACTTGAAAAAGAATATTGGATATTAAAACAATCACTGATGTAAAAAAAAATTGTTTTGTATCCCTATCTCTAAGCTACTCTAACTACTGTGTTGTAGGTACATTACATTCGGGAAAAGAAATCCAGATTTAGCGAAAAAAATTCGAGACCGGTACTTACGATTCTTAACCACAAAAGCAGAAGGTCTGAAGATTCCGCCGAAGTGCAGAAAACATATGTTTTTGGTCGACATTTCGAATTCCTCAAGACAACTCATGCTCACAACATAACTCGAATCTCGCACTCTGTTGATGAGAAAAACGGCAACGATAATGCTGAAAACGCCGAGGAAAGAGCCAATAATCCTGTTGGTCCGCATACTCCGCAAAGTTCAAGTCCTCAATATAGGTGAAAAGGAAAAACTTGAAAACAATCTAGAGTACTATATGGAACTGATAACTAAACGAAAAGTTAAAAAGGAAGAAAGAAATGCCGAGGACCTAAAGTTCTTTTGTTCCTTAATTCCAAGTGTTAAAAAGTTATCAGCAAATGATAGACAGCAATTCCAGTCAGATGTTTAACAGCTGTTGATTTCTTATAATAGCAAAGCCACCTGTAACGTGCAATTTTTGTAGTTTTAAACTTTTACGCTGTTTTCCAATTTATAAATGCATTTCTGCAAATTGCTGTTTCTGTATTTGATATTTATTAACTCGTGTGTAGTAATTTAAAGATAGATAAATTGAAAATTATAAACCGCTTATAATGAATAGATTGCATCGCTCTCGTCTTGCCGTAAATATAAATTTCGTTCCTTATGTGGATTAATTCTCATTAATAAATAAATTCCAACTTATCGAAAACGATAAACAGCCTGTAATTAATTGTTAGATACGATTGTGACATTCACGTTTTAGATGTTCCTTATGTTATTAGCGAGGTAGATAAGATACGAGAAGCGGTTGTGATAGAACGAGTTGAATAAACAGACGAAGAGTCGTGTTTTGTTCTTTATTCCGATATTACTAAGTACGTTAAAAATACTGTTTCCTCTTTGCTTTGACTAGTGAGAATTAATGCGGGATTTAATTTTCGTATTGTTTATGTACGAGCACGGCACGATTATTTTAGTTGTTTTCTTGTGAAATAAAAATTGTATATTAACTGTACAAAAGTGTTTTACGGAACCTTTTGACGGACGTACTTAAGTGATACACGTGCTTTACTCATTATGGTTCTTGTTAGTTGTTTTGTCTTTTGATATTGAAACTGTGTGTGCGATCTAGTTTCGCGGGCCTTTTTTTTCTTTTCGGAGTGGCGCATACTTTGGATTGTTTAAATACAGTGATACTGTAGTTTCTGAATTTTCTAACAACAAAGAATCTAAAATAGATCATTGCTTGCGCGAATTTCGTTATTGGTGAAATATAACAGATTACCGGCTTACAAAGGTCTTGATTAAAATTTCTCACTGCTTTTTGGGATGTTTATGAAAATAATATACCTTTGGTCCCACTTGAAATTAAACTAGTGCTTCAGAATATTTCGAAATTATTGTCTTAGGAAATAGAATTACCAAGAAATTTATCAAGGCTACATAGTTCCGACGAGTGATAATGTCTGCTGCTAACACCAGTGAAATACGTAGGTGTGATTAGTGTAACGTGTGTAACGTGTGTAACGTGTTCCATCAACACTCTCACAGGCAAGGGTAAAGTGCTTCGTTAGTGCAGGACATCGTTGATTCTTACACTTCCGTTGCAAGGAAGCGTTGCTGAAAGACTTTTGTAAGTTGAACTATTTCCTACTGGTTATTACTTTAAATATCTATCCGTTGCTTTACCATATCTTTGTCGTTCTGATACCTTTTACAATAGACTTGCATGCTAGTTTTAAACATAGAAAAATAAGAAAGAAAGAAAAATCAATACTATTAAATTACTCATACCAATTGTGTCTTACCTATTTATTTACTGAATTACTCATATCAATTGTGTCTTACCTATTTATTTTTTTTTTAACATTTTGTCTGATTTATGTTTAATTGGTGTGTGAGGAAACGTTTCTGCTACTCCCCAATATTACCTCACTTTGTACGAAACATTTTTCTGTATTGCTTTTACCGTTGTTATATTATATAGTTTATCTAAACAGTTTCTTTTATTTACATTCTACAAAGTACTGAATAACTTAGACGTTTCATTGCTGCTATGCTTATTCTTTTTTTCAGGTTTGCTTAACTAATTTTTTTTATTGCAGGTATTATCACTAACTCCTTACGGCCGCGTACATGGTAGGTTGGTCTGCTTTCTACAATCCCCCCTACTCTCCGATGGAGCCCGGGTCATTTCTTTGATTTTCTTTGTATTACGTAACGTAACATTGTTGGCGCCCAACGTGGCTGCCACGGAAAAAAAACGTAACACACCTACCAATGTCACGTTCACCAACGTACCATGCGCATCATAACTTGCCTCACGTACAATTTTACGAACCATCACCACCTGAACCAAACCCTCAATATCTTTTATGCAGCGCGTCTCGAGACGCGCGTCACGAGACGCGCGTAATCAAAGTACATGTGAGTAAATGGGTCTATTTATGTAACGCGAGTTATGTATTCCCCAATTTATCTATATATTAAATAATAAAATCTAATAGGAAATTATTAGGAATTTTTGAGGAGGTCATAAGTCAAATGCAACAATGTAGTACAAAAATAAACCAGACAGGTTATTAACAGTTCATGAGAACGGATGCAATACAATGTATTCCAGACGATAGTGATACTGCAGGTGGCAGGTCACATACGGTTAAGATATTGCAATTACCTAGAAAATAAGATTGTAACAATGTAACAAAGTCTAGAATTAAAAGTAAAGCAGACATGAGATCTGCAAGTTCCCACAGCCATGTGAAGAGGCAGGATCATTATAAAAGGCCCGGGAGCTAAAGGACCCGGCAGTCAGTCAAAGTTTTCAGCTTTAGCATTGCAGTTTGCTTAGGCGACTCACAATATTAGTTCAATTAATTAATTTATTTTGATTTAAAGTTAAAATCAGTTTACAAAAATTCCACATTAGTTTCTGTATCAATTAAATAAATTTGTTAAGAAGTTTGGAAGTGTTTTTTAAAAACGCAGCTCTCAAAGCCCGAACCTTAACTCGCGTAGCGTATTGATGCGACGAGCGTCATTAAAATCACGACGCGGGTACTTTAATGACGCGCGTCTTGCGGGCGTATCTTGGAACATTAGAGTTTATGGAGCTATTTATGTACCGCGTCTTTCGACGCGCATCGCACGACGTTCAATTGGAATATACATACATCAACACAATCAAATTACTACTGGCTATGAAGTTGCTCAGCACGGGTTGTTTTTTGACGTGGAAGTTTTTTATGGAGGCTGCGAAGTCTCGTCCAGCTATTTGGGATTCTAGTTAGGAAGATTACAAAAATCGCAATAAGAAAAAGGAGTTGTGGGCTAAGATTTGCGGCATATTGCATAATGATTTCGATAGCAAGAATGATACCGAAAAGAACAAATATTATTTTATCCCAACTCACTTTTAATTCGAAGAAATTTTCGTTGCAGTGCTGACTACTGTTTGTAAATAAACGTTTTGGTATATCCATATAGAATAATAATACGCTAGTTACATATCCCCCAAATTAGAATATATATGTAATTAAATGGAACTATTAAGAATTAGGAACTATTGTTACAATGTATAATTGAAGGACATAATAAAAGGTTAAGAAAAGTTCACAAGCCAGACAGTGAGAACTGAAACAGACATTGTATTCCAGACGCAATGTGACACTGCAGGTGCAGCTCATAGTAGGTTATAAGACAGCAATTATTAGAATTAAGATTGTTACTTTGTATTGTATAAATGAATAAAGAAAATAGCAGACACAAACTCAGCAGTTCCCATAAGCAATGTGAGGGGGCAAGGATAGCATAAATACCCTAAAGAGCCCAAGATGACCAGTCAGTCTAGAGCTTTTCAACTTTAACATTGTTGTCATTTCAGCTACTCACCGTAATTTTAGTTTATTCAATTAAAGTGAATTTCAACTTAGAATTATTTTGATCTCAAACGTTACTGAATGTAACGTACTTGTAAAATTAATTGTAATTTCAGTATAAAATAAATTTGATAGAAGAAGTTTTTTGTAAAAGCTTTTTTAAAAAGCCGCTTCAAGAGGCCCAAAACCTATCTTGCTATTCACTAAAGAACAGTGACGTAGCTAAGGAATAAGGGGCCACTACCGTAAAAACAACAATGGACCCCTATATATAATTTAAATTAGTATATAAAAATCGGAATACACATCTAAGAGCTTACTTCCATCACTATATTACAGAAATCTACATCTTTCCTAGTACACAACTGTTTGATCTGTATACCAAGGTTAGCGAACAGCGTAGTATTATTCTATGGTATATCATATTAATTATAAATAAATACTGTTTTCTTAAACCATCCATTATAAAAGGGTAATATGAAATAAAACAAAAATCAGTGGTATTTATGGTTTATTATTCAAGACGGGTCTGCTGAAAGGGCATGTTCAATTTTCTCAGGAACCGTAAGTGCTAGGAAACATAACTAGAGAAGACATAAACAATTTGGACTTTTGTTTGTCTTTACTTTAAATGAAACTGTTTTGCCATGGGATAGTGCCTGCTGGACTTATAAAGTACTCTCTGAAATAGTGTGTCTTTCTAGGGCCACGGGGTAGCTGTTGACCATTGACATCATATGTGTTTCCATAAAACCCTGTTACTTCAACAGTATCTTCTAAACGCATTCCATCTCTGTCACGTACAAAATTGTGCAGAGCACAGCAAGTTTTGATTACCGTGACTGCAACATTAAAACAAACACCGATTTAAAAAAAAGTTTTTGTTTGCAATCTCACCTCAAAACCACACTAACTATTCTGTTACGGGTACATTACTATACATTTTTGTTTTCTTTCAGGAAAAGAAACCCAGATAGAGTGGAAAAGTATTCAAGACCATTACGTACGATTCTCGCGTGACGAGAAAAGTGGAAAGTCTGAAGATGCTGCCAAAGTAAAGAAAACATATGTTTATAGTGGACTTCTGGAATTCCTCAAAACAACTCTTGCTCACAACATAACTCAAGACTCGCACTCTGTTGACGAAGACAACGGAAACGATGATGCTGAAAACGCTGAAGAAAGAGCGGATAAGCCCATGGGCCCACATGTTTCGTTAATTTCAAGTACCCAGTACAGACGGAAAAAGAAGAAAATTAAAGATAATCTAGGACGCTGTATGGAATTGATTACTAAACGAGAATCTGAAAAAGAACAAGGAGATGCTGAGAACCTGGATTTTTTCCGTTCCTTAATTCCAAGTGTTAAAAAACTACCACCAAATGATAGACTGCAATTCCGGTCAGAGTTTTACAGCTGTTGATTTCATATAATAACAAGGTCACCAAACAACGTCACTTGGGGCCAACGTACCATGCACATCATAACTTGCCTCACGTACAATTTTATAAACCACTACCACCTGGACCTATCCCTCAATATCAAAACTATTCAAGAGCATCCAATATAGAAAACAATTATTCACAACAACAAAATAGTGCTCTTTCATTTGTGAGAAGCACTGTCGCTGCTCAACTACAGGTTGTTGTCGTGAATCAGCTTTTGATTGATGAGCCAGCAACATCGACTGCTATTAATATCGACAGCAGCTTGATCCTCTCAGCGATTGAAAGCATAGCATCAGAGACATCTGACTCTTTATTATCTCTGTAAAGTTACTTATTTGCACAAAAAAAGTTTTTTCTTTTTTTCAATATAATGTTACACGATTGTTTGATTTGTTAAAAAGTATTTTACCCTTGCTAATGTTTAGAACAAATGCACGTATTCGTCACAGTTCATACAATGCACGTATTCATCACAGTTTATACATTTATAAAGTTTGAAAAATGTGATTATTCGGCGATGAGACCCTTACCTTATTGTCACAGCTTGAAACACATTTCTTGCATTAGCTGTGGCTTTGAGATTATAGTGCTTTTAACTTTATAACACAACTCGTCAAAAGAAGTAACACTCATGCTGAAGTAATTGAAAAACTTCTCTTCATGACTCTACATATGATTTTCCAATGCTCCACCCGAAGGTACTATATTGGTCAGAAAGCGAGTTTTTTTTTACCTGGAAAATTTGGAATTTTGCCGAACCCTTGCTGTTCCAAGCAAGGTAGGGATCTTTAACGTGCGTGACAACACTCACACATGAGACCTCCACTTTACCTCTCATCCGATTTTTGTGAAAAATGCTTGCCTAACATTTTTCAAGCGGACCGTGCCGGGATTCAAAATCTCTGTTTACGACGCCTAATTTTCAATCAGTAAATCATCTAAATCACAGGGATCCGAAATCATTTTGAAACACTTACTGTGCAAAAATGATGAAAAACGTTGCTACAATAAACCCTACATTTCGCGTTGAACGATACGCGTCGTCACCAGGGGAACAAAGGTCAACGCGCGTCGCGTCCGTGCTACATAAAAGAGGGCTAAGACGTGGTATCTCTGTCTTTGTTTTAGTAATGTTTGTATATGACACCTAAAACCAGATGGTCTACCTGATAATAACCTGAACCTTGGCATGTGATTTTTATAGAACTTCTTGCATAGAAATTTTTAATTAAGACGATGAAAAGAAAGCAAAACTAGAAATTTCAACATTGAGATGACAAGTCTTCCGTTCACTGGAATTGTGTGTTCCTGTCATCAATTATGAGTGTTAGTGCGCATTCTGATAAATCATCTCTATCTTTAGGTAGTATTTTCTTTTATGTGTGCCAAATTTATCTATGGTGTATGGCTGGCCTTGATGTAAGCCGAAGATGTAGCGATCGAAATTTTGCTGTAAAGTATACTTTGTTGTGTTGGAATTGTAACTCCTCCGTGTATTAGTTTTCAAGATAATACCCACCCTTGGACTTTATTATAAATATCGGTGACAGCCATTGTCACCTGAGTCTTCGGTGTGAAATTCGTTTTTCCGAGCAGTGTAGCGTTAGCGTCAAAAACTCATTTGTTATTGAAGCTTTTCGCATTTGAGGAGATAATTTTTAGAATCCGTTTAGTCATCCACTTATTAACGAATAACTATGCAGAGTTTTCATAGTCAATGGTTTTTTGACGACTGGGAATGGTTCGCGTTCGATAACTAGGTACGCCAGGGTGTTCTTTACCGATGGAGTTTTTACTGTTCTCAATGCCAGTGGTAGTGGAGCTATTTGTGGAAACTATAGCTGCTGGAACGCTTAATATTTCAAGTTATTAAACACGCTTTACTTTTTTGCGCTTACCAAAAGCATATCAAATCCTGCTATACCGCTTAGAACCATGCTAAGAATCAGTTGCATTAAAATAGCGTAGGTGAAAATTTCCTCAATTCCACATACAAACCTAGAAAGATTTATAAAGAAGTATTTTTTACAGTCTTAACTTACTTTTCTATCATTATGTGGTGCTGTATACACCTGCTTAAAGTCATCTTCATACTATAGTCTTTAATATTTGATGTATAGAAACTGCGTTCCATGCTAATGTGCTGACATACTATTTCCAACTGACATATAGTTACTACTATTAGGTACACCAGCATAAAATCGGCGCATGGAAGTGCCCACGCAATCACTCCAAGCCCAAAACCTTGGTAAAGATAACAGCATACGTATATCAAAAGCGAAACATCATTCATGTTTGTATTACTTGGTATTGGTACTATTCTTCCAGAACCAGCTTTTGACAATAAAGGTACAACGAGCAAAATAATAGCTAGAATTATAGTAATTCCCCAGCCTGCACTGCAAAATAATTTTGTCAAATGCAGTTTTTTCAACACACTTAATGATAAATCTTTGGAATACGTTGTAAATAATGGATCTTTAAGGTATTCTAAGATCTGATGCAAGCGCCTTTTGTTTAAGAATATTAAACAATATTTAACGATGCAGTTTAGGGCACAACAAATTGAATCTATATCAAGGACGATGTAGTCTACATATCTTACGTCACTGATGCTTTGTAACACCATTCCAATGAAAAACACAATCATTATTGACATTGAAATTACTCCTCGTAGAATATACGGCCATGTTGGTCGTTTTTTCGGCCATAGACCAATTGGTTCAATGAGAGCTTTAATGTTTTGTACTGCCTGGTGCATGTGAGTATATTTTTCCATCTCTCTTTTACCTAACACTCTTGTGAGACTTTCCCAAAACCTTCTGACTATATCAAACAAGTAAGTGCTTAAAACAGATTCAACAATCTTCAAAACGGATTTCCGTCGCTGCTGAATTGGCTTCCAACTGATACTAAAAGCATTTTTCACGAATACCAATTTCATTTCTGATTTCCAGATTAATAATTTCTTTATATCAAACTTTATTATAAACTTCTAATTACATACTCCATTGGATAATAAAGGGTTTGATATATGACATCAAAGGACTGTTTGATATCTAAACTTTTAACCAAATCGCAACTGTAAAGTCGGTAAATTGCAATTATTTAATAGAAAGGATGTTCTTTCATATAACAAAATACTACGAAGTCGAAAATTGATGTGTACAAGTAATAAACCGTTTCAGGAAAAAAGTTTTGTTTGGAAATAAGTGGAGCTTTGATAATAAAATGTAACAAAATATAAAATGAGACAGCTATTAGTATTGTATTTTATACACCGTGTGTCCAAGATACGAACCTTCTGCACGGGGATTTACGAAACTGAGATTGGCTATATGGGAAAACGTTGTGCATTCGTGGAACTAACAAAATTACGTTAAAAACTTTCGAAAAATTTGTGGCACTAATTATTTGGATTCCTCTTTATTTTCTTCTGGCGTTAACATTACAGCTGAAATTAAAAAAAGCGCTCTTTTAAAGCAATTTTTGATGAGCTATAATATTGTAGTGTATTATATATATATATATATATATATATATATATATATTATATATATATATATATATATATATATATATATATATATATATATATATTATGTAGTTAATTACACAAGGTAAGTTGATAAATACTATCGTATTATAGTGAATAAGATGAAATAATAACTTAGACTTTTATGAAAAACCCAAATGATCATTACAAATCGAGCTAGTAATTGAAAGATGAAAAATATAAGGTCTTGGACAGGATTTGAACCTGTATCCTGGTTTTGCCAGAACCATGCGTTTACCAATTACGCCACCGAGACCAATGACGACAATTGGGAAATTTACAAATTTGAATCGTGTACATAACTATACATAAACCTAACTTTCAATTACGTTTGGCATTTTTGTCAATCATATCTGACATTGTCAAGTTTTTGATTTATGTCAGTTATAGACAGGAAGCTACGCTCAAAATTACGGCTATAAGTCAAGTATTAAATATATAAATATTTTAGGTAGTTAATTACACAAGGTAAGTTGATAAATACTATCGTATTATAGTAAATAAGATGAAATAATAACATAGACTTTTATGCAAAGCCCAAATGATCATTTCAAATCGAGCTAGTAATTGAAAAAACTAGACAATGTCAGATATGATTGACAAAAATGCCAAACGTAATTGAAAGTTAGGTTTATGTATATTTGTGTACACGATTTAAATGTGTAAACTTCCCAATTGTCGTCATCGGTCTTGGTGGCGTAATTGGTAAACGCATGGTTTCGGCAAAAGCAGGATACAGGTTCAAATCCTGTCCAAGACCTTAGATTTTCCATCTTTTAATTACTAGCTCAATTTGAAATGATCATTTGGGGTTTCCATAAAAGTCTAAGTATTTATTTCATTTTATTCACTATAATACGATGCTTTATCAAATAAGGCACTATTGTCACTACCAATTTCAACTCCTTGACTTCTTAACCTCTCCTTTCTCTGCATACTTTCAAATCACTCCCACACACACTCAAAATTTCTTTTTAAATTTTGTAACAATTTTATTTCTTAGTTACTAAATCCAACCATAAAAGTGCAAAGTTATAAAACGCTTTTATTCAAATTATTCGTAAAATACATGCAACAAGTTTAGTAATACGCTAAAGTTGTATCTATAGATAGTTTTCTATAAATAGTCAGGTGTCTGTACCTTCGATAACTGTTCGCAGGCGCGTTTTGGTTGAAGGCTCCGCCGGGAACACGCCGTCGCTCGTGCGAGGTGATAACCAGTCGGCCCTGCAAGCTTGTTAAATCAAAATGTACGATTGGAAGCAGGCCGCCAATTTGCGGTTACATTTTAAAGAGTCGAGATCCATCTTTAAATAGCGGTTGGTATCCTATGAACAGTATTTAATTTGTTTAATTGAGGTATTTTGTTTAGCGCGTAATTAACCACCATAAAATCAACTGTAGAAACAACTATTCCAACCACAGATGTAAAACCACTTTGTATTGCAGTCCGTAGGAACCGGCTTTGATAATGGAGAATTTGAATAATTAATAGAAGAACTTATTACTATAAAACCTGATGGAAGTATGGTGATTACTTTTGATTTTACAACACCGCTTCACAGCCAAATAATGCAGTTCTGGTTCGTAGATAACTTTAAGAAGTTTGGTTGTGTTTCAAATTAGAAACACGCTATTTTTGTTTAGTGCATAAAAGCACGAATGTTATAAAATATCGATTATTAGTTGAGCTGAATTTTTCAGTGTTAAAAATTTTAATGCACAACTTGTAAAGTTTTAAGATACCATTCACGTGGTTCATTTTGTCCTGTTGGTAACAGCGACAGATGTTTTGTTACGTCACTTGTTTGCCTGCAGTATACTGCTGACACCTGTGTTCTAATAAACATATGCTTTGAACAATGTTTGCCTAAGTTGAGTTTATAAGAATATTTTTATGATCTTTCTTTATTAGAAACTGAAACTAACACAATTAATTTAGATAAAGAAACTTGATTTACTATGTTTTAATTTATAACCCTCTCGAACAGATCTGTCCGGGTCGGCTTTTCTTTGTAACAAGTTTACACTAAGTTTTAAAATGTTTGTTTAGTAACTATTTTGATGAAACTTTTATTTAAAATCCTTGAACTCATTTGATTACTTATGAAACTTTGTAGCATTGAATTTTGTTTTAAAAGAGAATCTTTTGAGTAAATTATTAGTTCAAGATTAAAGCTTTTTTTATTTTGAACAAATATGGTCAAAACTAACTACAAGAAACTAATATCCGTATGAGTGGAATTTTAATGTCAACTTATATAGGAGATATTTTTTTGATATTTCTTTAGGTATGTTTGTGGTACACAAATAGTGTTCCACCCTTCTATTAAGCTAATTATTACCATTTCTTACAGGAGCAGCGTCTTATTCAGTTAAGACGGGTTTCTGTCATCGAAGGCGATTTTTTTCTTTGGGTTTCCACGTCCGCCCCTAGAATTATACTACGCAATTATCCTAATTAAGTCAGGACTTGGTGGCGCCTTATTTGTTTTGGATTAAATTCAACTTACAATCAGAATTCGACTTACCCCCCCATTTCTCATAGCTCTACCCAAGGAATAGACCCCTAGTTATGTCGGAAGACTTCGTTACACTTGCCCAGGCGCGAGGATAGTCATGTAACCATGCAATAAATACATAAAAAAAAGGGGAAAGCTGCACTGGCGCCCATTTAAGAAATTTGTTTCAATTTATCTCAGACAGACTCTCTCTCTCAGTTCGCCAGTTTCCTGGAAAAAAATTGCTTAAATTTTATTTGGAGCTCGTGCCGCACATTCGGGTCGCCATAAAATTGCTGTGGATCCGGGGATTAAAGTTTAAGAATCGAAAGTGAGTCACTAAATACTTTTCAAAATAGAAATTACACAAAAAAATTTCTTACCCTGATTTCTGCTTCAAAATATCTTCAGCAGTTTCCCTAACTAGCTCAGCTGTGCCTCTTCTCGGATACCTAAATTTACAATCATTCTTCCTTCCCACTCACACACCATTCAATAAAATCATCAAATATTACAACAATCATACAATCTTTATTTACCGCTATTTACAAACAATTATTCACAGATATTTACAATTTGGTTACAATTCAATAAGTGATATTTTTGTAAAGTCCTTGTTTTAAATTTTTATTAGTAAACACCTTTTATACAATTGGAGTAGATGGGCCCCAAATAATTCCCTATATTTATTGCACACTGGAGTATGGTGAGCTCATAATAAACCAGTTCATTAATGTATGCCTTTTACCTTGCATAAAATTACTACAAAACTAACAAACCAATTACCATTCCATCACCGCATACTAATTCACGTACATTATACTTTTATTTATTGATTTATTAGCTTGTTGTGGTATTAGTTGGACCTTGGTTAATTTAATTCACTCGACACTACACACGTTAATAACTACAAAGCCTCAACTTACCACGTTATAAATGCTAATACTACGTTACTGAATTCTGAGATTTTCAATACTCACAAGCCTCTACTATAACGTCGATTGATTATTATACGTAGTCTTAAGCGATGAAAATACAAAGAGAATCAAAGAGAATCAAAAGAGAGCCCTACTAATTTTCTTATAGTATTTATACAATCCAAAATGCCACCCCTCGGCCACTCTTTACGCGAAATACTTAATTTAAAATAATACTTCTGCAAATTTTAATCTAAGTGACTTAAAGCTTCCAGAAATTTACCTCGTGGACGCGCTATATAATCCGAAAAACCGCATTGACCTGTCGCGTGTTCGTCCGTTGTAAAACTATCTGTTTCAACCAATGATACAGTCATGTGTCGTCATAAAACTCCACCTGTAATATTTTTATCCCTGTCTTATGCATATTTTATGTCGCGTTCCAACCCCACCTGAGTTATATAAAATTGATATTGCTGACGGCGTCTCATGTTTATTCCACGTGGATTTGAGTACGCGCGTTTTGAAGCCAGTGCTTTTAATTGCGTCTTTATATGTAGCATATTATTGATCATGCATCCCTTCCGCTCTTTAAGAAACTTTGTTAGTTTGTTATTCGAAGCCACTGACGGTTGGAAATATATTCTACGAAGCCCACTTTATAATGTTGATAAATTCAAAGAAGGTAACCTTTTAAAACATGCACGTGTTCTTAATTATCGACGGTTTAAAACAACAATTCTAGGAGGTTATATTTTACGGTATTCGATACAATTGGCGTCCTTGTCTGCTACTACGAACCCTTTTGCCTTCGGATTATTGATTTTCTTTACCCGGGTGTGTTTCCAATGCTATTACACGTTGAATTAAAATAAATTAAATTAATTATGCGTTTCTATTTGTTTTTAAAACTGGTTTTCTTTATGAACCTATTATTTTTCAATCCTTAAATATAGAAATACGTCAATATTTGTTTGTTTAAATTAAATAAATGAAATAAATTTTGGGCGTAAATAAATTGTTCCTTTCTCTATACAGGGTATTTGAAATTGCATTGCTTACCCCAAATTTAACTCTTTGAATCCATAACAATATATATATATATATATATATATATATATATATATGAATAAAGACAAGTTATTTGCAGTCCGCAATAATCTTACTTTTTATATATAAATATATATATATATATATATATATATATATATATATAGCTTTTTTCAAATTAACTTGGCACCATTGCTAACTTTGTTATTATTGGAGCTATGAGCTTGGTTAAACAGTCACAGAAGCTCAATTTTTACAGCTGAATAAGGTGGTCAATCCAAAAATAATTGAAAATCGCTTAAACACTTATTTTTTTAATGGGACACCCTGAATGTTTTTATTTTAAACGAAAGGGAAATAAATGCTTGACAAAAATTATTATACACTCTTATATCAAAATTCTTAAGATAAAGTAAATATTTACAAGTTTGTAATTTTATTAAAGTAGTGTGACTTTTTAGTAAACCATTTACTTAACACTCTAAAAATTACATAAAATGTTCAAAAATTCTTCCACTTTCTTGAATACACATTAAGGTTTACTTAACAACACCCCCTGTAGCATTTGAAATACTTCTACTGTCGATTGAATTAATAGATAAACGAATGTTGTTTTCTAATTCTGCTATATTGGCGTATCTTCTTTCATGAACGTTATTTGGGCCTTCGGGAGCTTTTTTTAGAAACATTAGTTTCTCAAAAAACTCTTCTATCGATTTTATTCTCAATTATACAATTACAACAAATGACTTCTTTCTGTTACAATCAACTTAAACGTTTATATTCATTAAACTAATTAAAATTGACAAAATACTTGAAGTTAATAATCAATAATTAATAATTAAAAATTATTGAGAGTAGTTCGAACCGCCAACAATGTTAAAGTGATTAAGTTCAAGACTGACTGGCTATCAGGGGCTCATCAGGGTATTTATGTAATCCCTGCTCTCACATCATCTTGTGGGAAATACAGATCTCACCGTCAACTATTTCTTGATAACCTACAATTTCTTACTTCTTAGTAATCTTAGTTAAGTCTGCTTTTATTGCAGTTCATTGTGTCCTGCACCTGCAGTATCAGGTTGCGTCTGGAGTACAAAGTAGCTGTTTCTGTTCTCCCGTCTGATATGAACTTTCGTTAACTTTTTATATTATTACCGTCAATTATACAATGTAACATTCTATTTCTTAAGACATAATAATTGCATTTAAGTTTATATACATATTAATTGGAGGATATGTAACTTCCCCCGACCTACATGAAAATTAAGAGTTGTACTTAATTTTTAAAACTCATCGTACCTAAAGTTTTATTTGAAGTTTTTTTGTTCCTATACCTAATGTACATTTTATTCAATAAATATAGTTAATAAAAATAAAATAAAATTGTCTAAACACTGATATTGTCATAGTGTAACTTTGGTACTTTTAACTCACTTAATTGTGTTCTATAATTGTCCATTAATTTCACTGCGTGGTTGGATCGTCAAGGTCTAGATGTTCTAGTTGCATCGGTTTTTTGATAATTTCGTTGTCTTCGGTTTGAGGAATCTTGAACTGTAGTTCGGGTAGATTTGCAAATTTCTTCATTTCGGGATTTTGGTATAGTCAACTAATCTCGCTTTTTAATTTTAAATAGCAATCTGCCTTTATGGTGATCACTTTGCTTCCAATTGAGGTTAAACTGTTTTCGTCTTTGTTGCAATTGGCGGTTGCTATTACTTTTTGTGGAAATTCAGCAATCCATTTATTGTCCGTATTTCTTTAAATTTTCATATCTGAAATTTGTACTGATTTTGGCACACAATTCTCGTACTGATTACAGAATTGTAATAGTTGTACTTCGCAGGGGCTATCTGTTTGAATAGCTGTTGTCGTTATTGATTGACATAAGTATTAGCCTGGTGCCACTTCTGTGCATTGCTCATTTGTGAATCTATACCTAAGTCCATTTAGGGAAAGGAACTTGGTCGTGGGGATAATAACTTGATATTTATTGTTAACTTTCGTAGGGAAAGCAAATAAATGATAATAATTATAAGTATTAATTTTTACAGTGGGAATTTCTATTAAAAACATAATTTTATGATTCTTTACATAACCTTTTACTATGGCTATTTTTTCAAATACAAGTATATTAGTTTCTATTACTTCAAAAGGTAGTTTACTATGAATATAAGTGATTTGAATGCTAATAATTCATTTAATAAATCAATTGGTTCTATTATACTGTTACGTTAAGATTGGGACTCAAATGATCCTTAGTTATTAACTGAAATGATGTAGTCATAGTTATTAATCATTCCAAGAGTTATTCACAATTAGATTACGGTAAATTACAAGAAATTCCCTTTGTGATAAACACCCAAGAGTTACGCATTATTAGATTACAGTAAATTACAAGGTGCTATGTACCTAGACGTAGCCGGAAGAAACGTAAATACCAGGATAACTACCAATGCGGAAAGTGGGAGGATTCACTTACATACCAAACAAACCAAAAGAGCACGTCGCCCACGATTATCTATTAACAATAAAAATAAATTAAAATTTCTTGATTCACATGGACAAAGAAAAGTATTAAATTTAAGTTATATTGTAAAGGACAAATTTTATAATAGATTCACGAAGTGCGCATTTCGCAGCTTACATGTAATAATACTCATTGAAAAAAAGTAATGCTTAGACTTTCTCAATAACAAGTGTGTTAAATTAAAGTGTTTAATGTAGAACACGTTTTAGTACGAATTAAAGAAAATTAACCAGAATCACTAGCGGAGCTACTTTTTAAACATGTATGGTGAACTGGTTTCACAACATTAACCGCTGATAAATAATAATCCTCGATATGCACAAAAGAAAACGAGTCAAATACCTCTATGCGGCGGGATGCTTATCTTGCAAACCCTCGGGGGTGAGTCAGCGCAGCAATGCCAGGGAAGTCAGGATCCATTCGCCCTGTCACCGTAACCGCAGCAGCGGTCTACAGACAAAAGCAGTTGATTTACGTCAACGAACAGTTGGGTCTACATATAGAAAGAACCAATTTGGCCTCCAGCTAAGAGCTAAAAGAAAATTAGAAAATTAGATTAGGATAGGTAAGCGCGGAAAATTCACCGATACACGCAAGATACCTCCTACTTGTCGAACGTGCATTGCGCTTGAAGTACTGGGACGAGTAAATGTAGAAAATATTTCAACGTACAAGCTGCAGAATCAAATAAAAAATTGGTTCAAATAACACGAGTTCCAACTGCAATCCTCGCGTTATCAAAGCGCGATTAGCAAGCTGGAAAACACGCTATCAAATAATAGTAGGATTCATTATTTTGACAGTTCTTTAGATGGGAAACACAAGAGAGAGAGCAATTATACGCTATCTAACAATTTGACGGATACCTAAAACAAGGTTTTGACTATTTAATTTATCGAATAAATTTTCGTTTTAGAATCAATGTGGATTTGACTTAAAATTATGTTAAAGCGGGCTGATTCTGAACAGGTACACTATATAGGATATTGTTGGGGAATTTAAGAATAGAAATGGAATTTATTTGAGCGGGTAATGACTTAACCAGGGGAAAAAGGGTATTTAATTAATGTTGAAAAATAAACGTAACAAAGAATTCGCCTTCATGATAAATACTTAACCACAAGCCTGGAATAAGTAGAATGGCAATCATCATACTTCCTATGAAAGCAGTACAAAGTAAATTCCAGTTGTGATAAGAAAATATATATAAACAAAGAGCATACTCACTCGGAGTTAGTTAAGAATTATTATTAAGTAATCAATCAGTTCAGTTAGTTAGTAGTTAAGCGTTAGTCAGTTCGAATAGTATAAGTCAGTCAGTGATAATTGTGACACTAAGATGTAAGTACCAAACTTTGTTATTTAGATTTAAGGCTTTCATTGTACCTATTCCAAATGCTTGTTAAATAGATTTTAAGTGTTTTGAGGTGGATGTGTTTCATTGCCTAGTGATTGTTTGGTTGTGGTTGAGATGATGAGATACGCACCCCAGCTCTATGATTAGTCGCGCTTAAACTGTTCCCGCAACATTACTAGCGTGTAAAGTATTTAATTTAGCAAATGTTACAGCATTTTCTAATGTAGCTAAAATTTGTTGAATTACAGTGAGGATTGATATCATTTGATTGAATATCGTGTTAATTCATATTAAATCTCGCATTCCTAGCAGTGTGGTTTGCATGTTTCTTTCAAGAGTTAGTATTCTATTTGTTATACTGTCTTGCTTCTTTACTAATTATCGTAGTGCATCATTAAATTTTACTAGGGTTGATTGGATTAAGGAAATTTGGTTTCTAACAATAGTTTCTATATCATGCTGGTTGTCAATCAATTCTCGTATTGCATTATCATATCGTTCAGCATTTTGGTTGTCTTCTACTTGGTGAAATAGTTTCTAGGAAGTGAAGTTTCGTTTTTGAGTATAATCGGGTCTAATTTGAGATACTTTAGTGTTCTGTCTGGTGTTACCAGATGAAATATCCATTGAGGTTGGTTTGTAATAATTATTGGGGATGTTATTTTTACTCGTCATGGGTGCGTTTCTGTTAGAATATACGCCGAATGTTTACCAAGTTCGATTTGCGTTCTGATTGAATTTTGGTGTAAATGCGGGTTTTATACAAGTCGAATTTAATGTTGGTTTTCGAAATTGATTGTTGAAATTTGTATTATTAAAGTTTGAGTTGTTAATTCTTGGTTGGTTTATTGGTGCGTTAAATGATGTAAATTTAGGTTGTGTTGGAATTTGTCTTGCCACTTGTATCGTTTTAATTGGTAGGTAATTTTTTTTCGCGTTAGGATTGTAAATCCGGTTTCTGTAATACATCACGTTTTCTTCTTTTACAATTAAATTCATTGCTTCTTCTAAATTTTGGGGATTTTGAAATCTTATCTTGTCCGAAATCATTCGGGTAACGCGTTTATATAAGTGTCTAAAGCGTCTCATCGTACATTTTCGTTTTTATCAAATGTACATTTGGGCCTGGCTCCTCTAATTTCAGATTAGTTAGGATTAAACTTGGCACGTCCTGACATCGCATACCAAATTGGTATGATGATTGATTAGTTTCCATTCGTAGGTTTATTAAGTCCTTAATAAGACATCTTATATTCCGCTGGTCGCCGAAATACGCAATTAATACTCATTTGTAATCGTCCTAATCTGTCAGGTCATCGCGACTTGCAATAAGGGTCAAAGTTCTCGCTGTTAACTTAATTATGATTAGGCGCAAAAGCTATGAATTTCGATCAATGTCTCCTTGTTTGTAAAAAGATTTCAGGAATGTCCCACAAGCAGTAGTAAAAATACCTAATAGTACTTTATTACCATCGTACATTGGTATTGAATCTAAATATAGTTTTAAGTTTTCAGAATTCATTCTTATAAATTTTATTCTCAGTTACTTCAGTCGAGTTTGTACTAAAGTTGTTTAAAGAATCACTTACTGTTACGTATATTGCATGTAATTATAAAACTCTGTTATAATTACATCGGTTTCAAACTTTTGCTGAATAATCGTTTCATAAAATAATTGTTGCAATAATAAATTGTACATAAATTATGTATAATTATAAATCTTTGTTATATTCGAGTATAGACTTTTGCTGAATACATTTCTTTCAGTAATAATAAATTGTGATAATAAGTTGTACATAAAATATAAATTCTCTTGTTTCAATCTTATTTGCTAATATTAATATTTAATTGAAAATGGTTAGAAAACCGAATTGTAGGTACTCACAATAATTTGACTGCCAGTTCCATTAGCCTTCGTTCTTTATTAGATTTGGTAGATTTTGTACTTCGTCCAATTGTTTGAGTTTTTGTTTCCAGTGAAGAATTGAAATTCACGTTCACTAGTTTTTCGATTTTGGAATTGTTAGTATCTTTCGGAAATCCGTTGCGACTGCGCCAGATAGGTTTTGGGCCTTTGGGATGTTACATTTACCGCGTTACAATTTAGGCGTGGCTCTAACGCCGTTATAAAACCTATACCGACCACGTTTTTACTAGATGATGCAATCGATGTCTAAGTTAATTTACATGCACATTCTAGGTAAAATTCAAATTACTTACGTGATCTGTATGTCTCGGAACTTCATCTCAGTGTCCAGCACGTGGTTAGGGTTGTGATTGCGCAGTGATAAACATCAAATTATTATCCGTCACTGAACTTCTATTGCATCTCGTAGGAGTTTGAAAGGAAAAGAGGTAGCGAAACGATAAAGGGAGGTAAAGAAAAACTACATACCTTTTTTTCTTTAAAACTACACCGCACTTAGATACTTCTTGCTTAGGCTATGTCGCGTTGCTTAATCCCGCTTTCTCAACTCGCGCACATCCGCATTTCTTGTGCGCAGACTCGACCGTCACCAACGGCGAAGGTTAACGTATCATTTCAAAAATACGCGGTAATTAACTTAGAAGGTATCTCTAAATCTAAAACATGATACTTGACCATTTTGGCTTGTAACGGGGAGCTTCTTTTTAAAAACATTTATTTCCCAAAAAACTTTTGTATCGTTTTTATTCTCAATTGTACAATTGCAAAAAAGGACTTCTTTTTATTACAATCAATTTAAACGTTTATATTCACTAAACTAA
The DNA here is from genome assembly GCA_036346225.1 of Platerodrilus igneus. NCBI lineage: Eukaryota > Metazoa > Arthropoda > Insecta > Coleoptera > Lycidae > Platerodrilus > Platerodrilus igneus. The sequence goes on from JARFIW010000002.1 coordinate 8,042,570, forward strand.
TTGATATTGACAAAATACTTGAAGTTAATAATCAATAATTAATAATTAAAAATTATGGTGAGTAGCTTGAATCACCAATAAATTCGAGACTAACTGGCCATCAGGGGCTCCTCAGGGTTTTTATGTAATCCCTGCTTTCACATCATCTGGAGGGAAATGCAGATCTCACCGTCTGCTGTTTCTTGATAACATACAATGTCTTACTTCTTAGTAATCTTAATTAAGTCTGCTTTTATTGCAGTTCATTATGTCCTGCACCTGCATTAACAGGTTGCGTCTGAAATACGAAGTAGTTGCTTGCGTTCTCATGTCTGATATGAACTTTTGTTAACCTTTTTTATTATTACCTTCAATTACACAATGTAACATTCTATTTTTTAAGACGTAGTGATTGCATTTAAATTTATGTACATATTAATTGAGGGATATGTAACTTATCCCAAAAGAAAAAATCTAAATGCGACAAGTATGGTGAACAAGTTGGCGACTTTATACGACTATTTGTTCCCATCCAGCGGTCTTTAAAAAGTCTTTGCATCATTACACAACTTCACGATAATTATGATCAGGCGTCCCATTTTCCTGGTAGTAAATGGTTGGACGATCTTTTAGATTAACATCTTCAAGATATTCTTCTAGGACGTCTACCATAAAGCTCATATATCTTGCTCCAGTAAGTGATCCGTAATAACACAAAGGACCAACAACTTTACTACCAATCGAGCCACAGCATACATTTAAATTGAACTTAATTTGTGGATGGGATGAAAAAGTTAACAGAGGGTTTTTGCGAGACTATTAATGCATGTTTTTAGGGTTAAACATTCCAGAATTCGAAAAAATTGATTTGTAGCTTAAAATTATAGCTTTTTACAAGGCCAGGATTTTCTCTACATAAAGCAACTAGTCAGCGACAAAAATAAGTTGTCGATCCTCATCTCCAGGTACTAAAGTTTGCATAGGACGATATTTAGAAGGAATACATTTATTTTTCTTTAATATTATGCAAATGACTGCCAAACGTAGGTTACTATCTCTTACCAAATCAGTGACGGAATCATTTGGAAATGCTTCAAAATAAGCTAACACATTTGTTTCAACGTTTTCAACCACTTCGTAGTTCTTTTCCTCCTAAACTAATTTTTATTGTTTAAAAATTTTCTGTACAAAATTAAAAAATATCTTCGAACTGGAAAATTTTCTCGATAACATTCTGACGCTCTGGTACTATTTTTCTTATCTATTATAAAAGTGTTCAACATATCGCACTTTTCTGCTCGAGAAAAAGGCATTTCTTTCTTTTTTGCACGGAATACCGTAACAACTGCTTATTTCACAATTTATCCAACAAAAATATTACTAGCTATACAGTTAAAAAGTTGATCATAAAGTAAGAATTCAACAAAATATAGAGCTCATTCTATTTGTTGATATTGAAAATTCTTAGCAACCTTGCGCTATAGAAGAAGCGTTATAGCAATCATTCTGAGAACCATATGATGTTAAAATTTGATTTATTATTTGTTGTGCGTTGTATTTTCATTAATTTTATTAACTATCTTGTACGAGAATTATATCCTACACATAGTATGACGATGAAAAATTAAATAAAAAACGTTATTAGGTGCGAAAGTCACCAAAAAGTTGCTTTCGTAAACCCATTGTTGTGTATAAGGGGAAAACTAAGTTTTTGGGATTGCATGTGCGTGTTTAAGACCTTTGCTTTTTATTAGTGTTAATATTTTGTAAATACTTTATTCAACTCGGTGGGAGCGGGAGGGGGGGGGTTGAATATCACGTAGAGGCAAAAATGTATATTATAAATATTTGATGCCTATAATTAGATTAAACTGTTGTATGTTCAGTTTCTAATACTATTTAGCGTCGTTAAACTAACCAGAGAAGTGGGTTCAGGAGGTAGTTTTTATATGCTACCCGATTATTCAACGTTGTACACAAGTGAGAGGAAATGCTGCTAGCTACTACTATAGAAATCTGCGTTGTAAAATAAGTCCATATTGTATTTTATTCCTTTATAAAAATTAGATGTTTACAAGCTTTATCGAAATACACGAGTGGTAAAGCACTCAATCTTCCTAATTTATAAAATCGACACACTGGAAGATAAAATTTACAAGCTTTGTAGAAGCAACGGTTGTGAGAACGGACGAACACTGCACAAAAAAATCACAATGAAGCTTTTAGTCCATTTTACGAGTCACTGTAGTGACATCACAGGGAAATTTATGTAGCCAAATGTATTCTAAAACTATGAATATGTAATATTTAGAAAAAAATAAATGCTCAAATTGGAATCGCTTTGTTCTATTTTCATTAGCACTTTGCTAAATTACATTTCAGTTGGATATGTTGGCTGTTACTCGGTAATATCCGTATTTGAACCTTGGAAGATGTAGTTATGTGCAATGTATGGCAATATAGCAGCTGCTGGTCTATATTACGTTACTACACTGTTTCGTAGAACATACTATAGCAGCGGATTCTATTCGTATAAGTAGGTAAATAAGGCCGGTCCTAATTCAAAACGCGACAGACGTATTTTCCATGTGTAAAATACGTCTGTCACGTTTTGAATTAGGATCGGCCCTATATAATTTCAATGTAAAATAGTTGTGAAAACATTTGAATGTAAAATAGTTGTGAAAACATGAATTCTTCTATACTTTCAATGTAAAATACTTGTGGGCACGTTTTGAATTAGGATCGGCTTTATATTACTTTCAATGAAACACACACGTATGTTGAAAAAAAAAAGTAAGTGCAGAGAAGAATGTGTGTAGCTGTTTTGAATTCGGTCTTCTAGCGAGAAGTTACACGTGCACCGTTTTGAATTAGGATCGGCGTTATATACTTTTAATGTAAAATGTGAAAACCTGAATTCTTTTCAAATGTAAAATACTTGTGGGCACGTTTTGAATTAGGATCGGCTTTATATTACTTTCAATGTAACACACGTATGTTGAAAAATGTAAGTGCAGAGAAAATGTGTGTAGATGTTTTGAATTTGGTTTTCTAGCGAGACAGTATGACAGATGCAAAAAAATATCGCATTCAAGTCAATTGTGTTTTAATTAAAGTGGATTCTGATTTATGTTTAGAGGCTGCAAATACACATGGGCCGGTTTTAATTCAAAATGAGTTCACTCTTGTGATAGGTTGAAAAGTGGGTTGGCAAAGTACGCAGATGGTGGTAATCTGCTATATAAGGAGATTGCTCCTAATATTAATTTAATTAGTCGAAGTTTACTGCATATATTTACATACAAACATGTATATAATTGATATTCAGGGATTTAAATACAAGAAAAACGAGTTTGTGTGTAAAGAAATTGCGGTTTTGGACTTGTTGAAAGGTGATGTTTGGCATCAAATTTTTAAACTGCCAATGCAGTCCAGTTGTTTGAGTCAAGATCATATAAAACATAACGACTGGGTGACAAGGAATATTCATGGTATTTCTTGGGATGAATCTTCAACGGCTGGAATGGTGTCATCATATATAGCGCTTTATTTGAAGCAAATTATCCGATCCGGTGAAGAAGTATTTGTGAAGGGTCTAGAAAAGAAGAAATTGATTGAAACATATATAATGCAAAACTTTGTAACTGATATGCTTGCACTAGGTTGTCCTAAGCTATCGGAGTTAAAAATCAACAATCGTTTAAAATATAACATCCATTGTTGTAGACACAGCAATAATAATTTGCAATGCGCAAAACAAAATATCTTTTATTAAAAGAATGGCTTGATAATAATAAAAACAATAGAAAGATTTTGTCTGTATTATTTATTTTAATATAATTTTACAATGTTAGCCTTACAAAATTCCTTTATAATAATAATAAAAACAATAGAAAGATTTTGTCTGTATTATTTATTTTAATATAATTTTACAATGTTAGCCTTATTAACTATTATTATAACAACTTCTAGCAAACATTATTTTTATCGATCCAGCTATTGTGTACGTTAGAGAAGCCAACCATTTTACAAATACTTTATTTCCACTCTTTCTTAGGACTTTTCTACCAGGTAAATTCCTGGATGTTTAACCTTTGCAACTCCGTTTCATAAAATGCAGCTTTGATTTCTTTCTCATCTTGATCTTCTAATATATATGTTGTAGGATTGGTTACGTTTATCTTTTTAATCTTAAAAATTTCATTTGACCAGTTTGGCGTGTAACCTTTCGTAAATGCTTCCCTGTGTTTACTAATCCTCACACTGTCTTTTATTGAATATTTTGGTATTTTGGTTGCAAGTTTGATGCGGGTAAATGATGATTTAAGAATAGTTTTTTCATTTGATTTATCAACTTTTACAGGTTTGACTCCGATAGTATTGTGAACTGTATTGTTGTATTGCTTCACAATATCGCTTAAATTTTTTATCCAATTGTAAGAACCGTTCAGGTTAAACAAGCGCCACATTTTTCCCTTTAAAGTTCTAATTACACGTTCTACAATGCATGCTTTCTTTGTAGAAAAAACACTATAATGGTTTATGCCATATGTCTGCATTAAGGATTGAAAGTGTTTGTTATAATATTCTTTACCAAAATCAGACTGCAAATTTCTTGGCGGATTTTAAATTTATTTAAAATTGTTTTCATTGCAGCAGTAACATCAATACCCGTTTTACTTTTAAGTGGTACAGCCCATACGTATTTGGAGAAACAATCAATAACTACTAAAATGTATTTAAATCGTTTGTTTGTTTGCGAATATGGTAGCATTTCAATCAAATCGGTCTGAAGAAGGTCATTTAAACCTTTTACTATCACTTTGCGTCTCTTGAAATTTATTCTTGCTGGTTTATGAAGTTCATTTACTATATCCTCTTTCACTTTTAATTGAGCAACTATCATAATACTTTTTTTATAATCAGGATTTATTAAATACAATTAATGAAATACTTTTATGTTTGAATGTCGTGGACTCCACTTGCTTTGAAAGGAACTTTTAATATAAAATCAAGAAACATTGTGGTATTGTTTATGATAGCACCGCTGTCACGAAAGCTGATTACATCCATACGTTTAAGCAAAAATCCTTGTAACTGTGTAATTACATAACTTTTTTCGTTTATAAGAATTTCAATGTCTTGCGGGTATCCTTTAATATTCTCAATGACTGCTTCCTCATAAGGAAATTCATAATTATGTTTAATGTTGAAAATAAGGAATGTCTTGTCACCGTCGAGAAATGTATTAGAGTAAAACGTTGCTACTACCGTGTAATGTAGCATATGTAACTTGTACTCAATCAAGGTTTCAAAACCTTCACTTTTATTTTCATATTTCTGTTCAGTTATATCTATTTTACGGTTATGTAAGTGCCTTCCAAATTTGTCAATTGTCATATCATCTAATTACTTTCGCCTCACGCAATTCTTCAATGATCGAATTTATTTCGTTGCCGTGACCTGTGTGTCCAGCAGTCTGAGATGAAACTAAAAGTCGTAATCTATCAACAAGTTCATTGGGATCATTCCAATATAAATAATCTATAGCGTTATTTGATACTTCCATTGTCATACCGTCTCCAAGACGCTTTCTATAGGGTAATGTTCTAGGTCTACGGGGTGTTTGGGAAGTATGTTTAATGTAGATATTATATTTTGTACTTATATGAAGTATTACCCTGAATTTGTTCTGTTTCAGAATAATATCTTCTATTAGCATTTGTTCTTTTACAATATCAAGGTACGACTTTAGATCTTGATTACTGTACCCGACAGGATATTTTTAAACAGTAGTTCGTATAATCCAGGAGTACCTTTATATTTCAAATCATTTATTAGAACATTTTCATCATCCAACGCGAAATTCGAATTGCCTATCATAAGACCATTTGAATCAGGGTTAAACCTAATACCATATTTATGATCAAATTCGTTCTTAACATCTTTAAACATATTGTAAATATATTCTCGAGGTATCGGATGTAGCTGTTCGAGATAATGTGTCATACCAGGTGAATCGGCAAAGCTTTGAATATATTCATGGGCTTCTTGTGCATTTCGATTAATTTCTGCTTCATATTCATTCTCAACATCGTCATCATCATCATCTACCTCTATGGCATCATTTTTATATTTGGTATATGCTGAGCAATAACCGGGGAATCAATATAGTCAACGTTCCTTTCTAGCAATTTAGGTTTAATTTTTTTTACACTGCTATGAGGCAGTTCTTCTTCTTCTTTAAATTTTTCTTTCTTTACCGCACTTTCCCCATCCAGTTTATTAGCAATAGTTTCTAATCGTGATGTTATGGGTAAGATTGATTCCACTTGGACGACTTCAATATCTTTTAACTGACGCAATTTGTTTTTTACAATGTTTCTTTTCTTAATTAAAATTCTTTTAAGTTTTATCGCCTCCTTGTTCATTGCGTAAAAGTTTATTGTAGTAAAAAAAATTCTTCGATACTAACGATACTTGCGTCTCTCAAGGTTTAAATATGTATGAAGTGATCAAAACCTATTCGGTACTTTTCTTGATCTGGATCACTATCTTTGTCTACAACTAAGAAACCGTATTTGTTTTGCCAACAAGCAGCACATATTTCACGGAATTTATCATACTTCATGTCAGTATTGACGTGATCGTCATATATGTGTTTTAAGTTTAAATCATCTTGTTTAAATAAAACTAAAAGATTAGCATTATCACGTAGTAAGTGCTTAGGTATACGAGTATAACTTTGACAAAGGTAAAACTGTCTACTTGTTTATGACGCCCCATACTAAAGTATTCCCTAATGATACCTTGTTTATCGCAAGCTACATCATCAAAAACAAATATAGAATTATTTCGAGCATCAGATGGTGATATAATATTATCAGAACTGGAAAATGTATAATATTTGATCCCTTTATTGGTTGCAGTAGACTTTCAAGGTATTGATACTTTGGTTGATAAAGTGATTTAGAATAAACATATACGTTTTCAAACTTTAAACCATTAGGATGTTCTATCAGCCCAATCATAACGTTGGTTTTACCGCAATTTGATGGACCAACAACTAGACATCGAATAGATGAAGGCAGAAGAACACTATGTTTTTTCTTTTTAGCTAAGGATTGCACGCCAATGTCATTATTGTTTATGGTTAAAGGTGTTGATTGTTTCACAACACGCATGTTTGCAAGTACTAAATTCAATTAGTAAAAAAAAAAGTGGAATTATATATATATATATATATATATATATATATATATATATTACTCATATTTAGACCAGGGTAGAAAATTAATGTATTACATCAAATAATTTTAATCACCGTGTATAAGGAAGTTTATTAGATAATACGCTTTATTAAAAACCCGTGGAGAATAAAAATTCATTCGTTTTATTAAAAATAAGAGATTAAAATTATTTACAAGACGCTTCATATAAAAATAAGCAGTTTTAAAATGCTCAACGTGTAATTTAATTATTCCAAAGTAAAGAATCAAATGGAAATTACGTGCAAGATTTATATGAATTGATTCAAGTTTGGGCAACGAGTATTAAACGAAACGTACAGATAATAATTGAATATTTAATTAGGATTCACTAAAAATTAAAGAGTATTAATTTTAATTGAAGTTAATTGAACCGTTAGTAACAGATAATATCTATAGAAACTTGTAAAAACCCAAGATTATAATACCAGAAAATAAAGCTCTGAGAATTAATATTATTTTGAACACCTGCGTAGTTTAAATATCACATACGGCGTAAATTTTGTAGATAATTAATAGTTTCAAAGAATCTTGGAGAAACCGGGGCTTAATATTCACGGGGTTATTAAACCCAGATAACAGTCCACATGGACTAAAATATAATCGATAATAAAGAATATCAATTTGCACCAATACGAACAGGTTAGAAAAGGAAAGAGAAAATGCGTCAAGCAAAGACACATATAGTAAAAGGCGGGATTTAAGCAACGTCACGAGGGTCACAATTGGTTGAAAATAGGATGCAAATATCAGAGGTAGAAACAACAATTTCGGTATAAAAGTCAATTAGTTATTTCTCGGACATGCTTGCGTGCCGTGTGTTGAAATTTCTGAGATTTAAATGGGACGAGTGAAAATTCGTAAAAATCGACGCGCGAGCGACAGACTGAAAACATAGAATGAGGAATTCTTTAGAATTACCCGTTTTGAGGACAAAAGCGACGTGCCGGCTTTTTGCTATATATACCGAGATGAATATAAACAAGCCCTCTTAGACTTTTGACTATTCGATGCGTTAAAAGCTCGTACATCCGCGACTTGATTGAAGATGTTAAACAGTGCATTTTAGTTTGATAAAATAATTTAAAATTTTGCTCGTATATTTTAGTGATTCAAAATAGTTGGTTATTTACGTGCTAACATGAATGTACTTCAGTGCACTTAGATACAAGGTAATAAAATTTAGTTTCACTGTACCAATTAGCAAAATTTACAACGACAAATGTATACACAAAAGTAGGCAGTTTTGGCGTATATTGGTGAAAGAAGTATGAAGTTATTTGCTATTTTTCGGGGGTGTTAATAATTAAATGGTTCAAATACGTGTCTGGATCCACGAAACAAGGGTCAGATATACATAGATGAGTTCCGGAAAAGCCCAGAAACAACTGGTGATGGAGAAAATTTTAAAAGCGTTGAGAATTAGAAGCCGTAAATATAATCCTGTTGGAATGGTGTGATTAACTAAAGGGACGATGTACTTTGAAGCTACGAGGACAGTAACCTTCAGGTAAATTATACTATTTTGTTTGACATTTTTGTGTGTGTTGAATAACTTTATAATTGATTTACTTTAAATGGACATTAGTGAAATTGTACTAACCATAAAATTTTAATTTTAAGATGAAATTTGCTTGTTGAAGTAGAAAGGAGTATTTAGTTTTGATGTTCGGTAATATGATGAAAATTTGGGTATGTCTTTGAGCTCAATTAGACGAACCTGGTTAATTAACGTAAAGGGGTGGTAGATGCTCCCTTTATACTCAGACTCCGGTCTGCTTATATTGTTATATTAATTAGTAGGCATCCAACAAGGACTTTAATTTTGGATGCACATTAAAATGATAATAAAATTAATCTTGAAATTCTTTTAAAACTGAAATTTATGCTGAGTTTTAATTTTGAAATTTTAATGTATTCTGAATATTGATGTAAATAGAGTTAACGTTGATGTTTTTGGTAGGAATGTGTTGTTTTTTTATGAATGAGGAGGTTTATAACATTAGGTGAGCAGCCGAGGCGAAAAGAGGATCACAGCCGTTTATGACGCCCAATCTGTGGGACTAGAATTTTTTTGTTGAAAGGACCCAGCTCCCGCATTCAAAGGAGTATATCACAGCAATATATATATATATATATATATATATATATATAAGAAACGGCGAGTATATAAAGAATCATTAATTCATAATATTTTATTTATTTACTGCACAGCTTGAGAGGATAGTTGTCCGCTAATGATTACATATAATAATAATTCTAAAACTACTGGGAACGGACTATTAAATACTGTAATTAACAATTTACCATTTGAAGCGCATATTCCGGGTTACAAATTTTGCGGTCCGGGTACAAAACTAATCGAACGGTTAGCTCGGGGAGACAAGGGAATAAACAAGTTAGACGAGGCTTGTAAGGAGCACGATATTGCATACACCAAAGAAAAGGATCTATCTAAACGTCATCAAGCAGATTCGAAGTTAGCTCAGTTAGCTACAGAAAGACTAAATTCTGGTGACTCGTCTTTAGGTGAAAAAGTAGCAGCATTTGGAGTAGCTACCGCAATGAAAGCTAAAGTAAAACTTGGTATGGGTGCCTGTGCATCACTGAGAACAAAAATATCAATAAAATAAGAAAACTGATAAAGAAACGTAAAATAAGAAGTACGCTAGGTATTAAAAGTATTATCAAACAAGCACGTACAGCTTTAAAAAGACTAAAGGATCTAATATTATGGATGCAATCAACATAGCAATTAAGGCCGCCAATACAGCAAAACAAAAGAAGCATATTAAATCAGCTCGTATTATATCAATTCCTAAAACAGGAGGTTTTCTACCACTAATACCAATTTTGCAGGCCTAAACGCTCTTGGTACTCTTACTGGAGTGCAGCTGCTGTTGCAAAAGCAGTTTCAGATACTAAAATAGCTAAGGAACAACTAGCGGAAAAACAACGTCATAACAAGGCAGTGGAGGACATTGCAGTCGGAAACGGCATGTACATCAAACCTTATAAAAAAGGTTTTGGTCTTTTTTTAGCCTCTGCAAAACCTCAAAGGAACGCAACTTGATTTTACCTAATCGAGCACTAAGCAATGTAGAATTAATAAAGTTTGTTAAGCAATTAGAAGTACCATATTTCCGTGGAGTGTTCATGAGAAACAATCTTCCCAAGAAAGTTAATTTAAAAGAATGTGGTATAATTAATTTAGATGGAATAGAAGGTTTAGGCACGCATTGGACCTCTTACAAAAGTAAGGTAGTAGCGCTATTTACTATGACAGCTACGGAAACCTGCGACCGCCAACAGAGTTGATAAGTTATTTGAATAGCGGGGTAAATGTAAAATTCTTTATAACATTAACCAAGAACAATCGTACGGTACTGTGTTTTGCGGTCATTTATGCTTACAATTTCTAAGTAGTGCATAGAACTGCGTACGAAGTTGTTATGTCGTACACTTTACTCTAACGGGAAACACTTCAGTTTTAACAAGCAATTTTAATCCGCCTATAAACTTGGATAATGATTCGGAGTACGTATTAGGATTAACAAATTTTGAGTCTTATAACACAATTCCAAACATAGAAAAAGGAATAAATAATAAATTTTATTATGGATCTAACGGAGAATTCATAGAAATACCTGAAGGTGCTTATGAGATTAGAGAAATTAATAAATATCTTCAAAAGCTTTAGGTGATAAAAGATGGCGTGGTCGTATGGATCAATCACGAAGCGCTAGAAAGACGCCAGTGTATATAGAAATTACAGCAGACAATAATACACTTAAATGTAGTATTAAATGTAGTCTAGATGTGGATTTTACCAAAAAGGATTCAATTGGTTCTCTACTTGGTTTCAATCCGCGAAAATTGCTAGCATATGTCACGCATCAAGCAGACTACGCGATCAACATTTGTAAAGTGAATGCAGTTTTAATCGATTGTAATATTGCAAGTGGATCCTATTTAAATAGTAAACCAGCCCATGTAATACACGAATTTTTTCCTCAAGTACCTGCAGGTTTTAAAATTGTCGAGTGTCCACCTACGATTATATATCTACCAATCAGGTCACGTATAATAAATGAAATAATAGTTAAAGTGTTAGATCAAGATGGAAATTTAGTTAATTTCAGAGGAGAACTGCTAACTGTAAGGTTGCATTTAAAAAATCTGCAATAGCCATGGGTATTAAGTATAATGCACGCAACATGTCAAGAATTGATATAAATGCTGGAAATTTCAAAGCAATCGACACTCGATTGATTGTTTCAAGACCGCTAACAACACAAAACCGGCAGTTTCTACAATCGTTAGGACTGCATTTAATTAAAAAAGTAGAATGAATAGTGAAATACTGAACGTGCGTGAAAAGTTTACTTCGACAATGCAATTGTTAATATTGAAAACATACTCATCAACCTTATGCTAACACATCTTTAAACAATAATGATGAAATTCGAATCCTATACAACAACAAGATGTATACACCTTACCATCAAAGAGCATGCTGTACATAGAAGGCAAATTAATTAAAACAGATGGAACACCGTGTCAGACAGCAAAGTTTGTAAATAATGGAATTTTGCTGCTTTTGATGAAATTAGATATGAGATTGGTGGTATCATTGTAGATCGTGTTCGGAATCCTGGATTAACGTCTATAATGAAGGGATATGTTTCATATAATAGCAATCAAAGTAAACATTTACAAAACGCTGGGTGGTTTCTATGGATGATTCACAAATAGTTGATGCTAATGGAATTTTAATGTTGCAATAAACCTTTCAATGGTTCTCGGATTATGCGAAGATTTTAAAAATTATTTTAAACCTCCGTCATGAGTTAGTCTTACTACGTTCTAGTTTTGATACTAATGCTATAATTAATCCTACACCCGATGAAGAAATAAAAGTTGTTTTAAACAAAGTTTTATGGAAAATGCCGCATGTAGCCGTTGATGATATTCAACGAATTAATTTAATAGAATGCGTTGCACAAAATCAGGATTTGCATATTCCGTTTAGAGGATGGGAGTTGCATGAATATCAACTTCTACAAGAAACGAAACGTCATACATGGAACATTAAAACAACAACACAATTAGAAAAACCAAGATTTGTGATTGTTGGTTTCCAAACCAACCGAAAAAATAGATATATGAGCAACTACAGTCGTTTTGATCATTGCTATTTAACCAACATGAAACTATATTTAAATTCAGAAATTTTCCCGTACGATAACTTAAATTTGAGGTTCGAGAATAAACAGACTGCGTTGTTATATGAGATGTATGCTCAGTTTCAGCAATCATACTACGAAAAGGAAAATGAGCCACTTTTAATCCTGAAGATTTACGAAGTATTGCACCATTAGTAGTCATAGATTGTTCTAGACAAAACGAAGCGTTAAAATCTGGTACTGTCGATATTAGATTAGAATTTGAAACTAGCAGAAACGTTTTGCCAAATACATCTTGTCATTGCCTTATACTTCATGATAAGATAGTCAAATACAATCCACTCTCAAACAGCATAAGAATATTATAATTACTTTATTATTATTATTACTGTACCTTTACAAATTATGAAAAAAAAAACAATAAATCATTTAGCAATCACAGTCTATTTATTAATATTTTTTACATGTTTTAAAATATCTTTTACATGTTTGAATTATTAAGTGATTTAGTAAACAGCCATAAACATTGACAATTTTAAATAAAAGTTTTGTTATACATTTCTCAAATAAACTAACTGGTATGTTAGTAACAAACTGGATTTTTTTAAACAGAACGGTTACTACTACTACTATATATAGTTCAAAACTCGGGCAGATTGAAAGGTATCCTATTTTTAGATACATCCAAAACGAAAATCGGTGTACTTGTGCAGGTATAAACATAACACTGAAGTTTTATAACTAAAAAATATTATATGTTAATCTAGATAAAATAAATTGCATTCTTTATTTGAGCCAGTGGTTGAAGCTTTACAAGTCATCTCTGTATGTATAGTTATACCCCCAAGGTTTAGTATCAGTGGTTAAGGTACTAAGAATTCTTTTATCATCACTTGGATTAAGAACAATTTTGTTTTGTTTAGTAGTACAGACATCATGTTTAACTGATCTAATTAAACATTGCTGTTTCCGTACAGTCTGTTTATAAAACAAAGCATTCTTTTAATCATCCAAAGAAATTTGCTTAATACTTGCTAAGGAAGATCCTTTGACTTTTTATTATCCTATCCTGAACTCTATAAGTGTACATTTTAGATCTAAGTCCTACAAACTCTAGCATGATGTCACCATTGTTTTCATCTTTCATAATACCAGGAACTTTTTTATTTGATAATGGAATATGATATTTGTTATGAGGGTCGTAATCGGAAGTATCAAATCTATGAATATCTTGTTTGATATAAGAGTAAATATCTTCAACGCTAAACTCGTATATCAAACTATCCGTATCTGTGTACAGCAGCTTTGCTTTGTTAGCAAATTGCGATTTTATATAACTATAGTGAAATTCATATAAATAGGTTTTTGAAATATCTAGAATAGAGAAACCTGCATAAATGGGTTTGTTTAAATAAACCTCTAATTTATTCATTTCTATTAAGACTAGATCTTTGTCTAACACAGTGCAACTATGAAAATTAGGCTTCGCTATGTAACTACGAGCTCCAAACCGTCCTTCCCATTTGGTCACTAATTTCACATCTTTCCTTTTCCGCACGTTTTCCATCATCTTTCCATAAACCGAATTTATCATATTTTATAAAAGCATATATCGAAACTGTTTTTGACTGTTGTCTTAATTTCGTATTCAAATCAATGTATTCTTTTAACCAAGGAGCTTGTTTAAACCGAAGAACCTTATGAATCTTTTCAGTTCTAAACCGTAGCTTAAATACATTTTAAATTCTTGTAGTGAATAATATAGTTGAGTTTTGGATATAAAGTTGTAAGTAATTTCTTTAAGTTTGATTTATTAGAAGGTACCGGTGGTATCATATGTTCAGGCGCTAAAGGTAAGTCACTGTGAATTTCATGTAAAGATACTGGATAGTGTAAATCGCATTCAAAAATATATCCTACATCAGAATCATCGGGAATATTAAGTATTTCTAAACGTACTATATCTGGACTGGTACCATCTAAAAATTCAAATTCTCCATATGGAAGATATTCAGACATTGCAGCCCCATATAACTTATTAACATCAAAATACATTAAATATTTAGAATCGAAATTTGGATCATAATCTGCATTCATATATTTGTTATTTGCTTTAGCATATCTATTCGAACATTGAGAAACACCGCCACGAATTCCCCGTTCTAAAACATTATTTTTAAATATCAGTAAGCAGCTCGAGTTTAACGTTCGTCGTTTTAACATCGCATCTAGAGCTAAACCAGGAGCCGTAAAGTAGTGAAGCGGATCTAACTTATACGTGAACATACAAGTTTTTCTAAAGTTTTCAAATATATCAGTCAAGAGCAGTACATCTGTTTTTAAATATAGGTCTGAATAGTCCCCTAGTGTTTTTATATTAAATGTTTGCCAAACGTGTTTAGCATGATTGTAGTCTTCATCTGAGATTTCTTCATTGCGCAAACGATTAAAGAATGCTTTTTTACAGGGTAAATCGGTTTCATTGAGCCTATCCCAAGAGTTAATGTAATCATAGGAAATATACCTTTACGCGTAAGTAACTGAAACTCATTATCGGTGTTACAATTTTCCCTGGTGATGGATTTTTTATTATCATCTAAGTATGAAGCTAATTTTTCGATGCTAGATGCCATAAACCTGAATGAATCGATAAATCTAAAAGTAACTTTCGTATCATTTACATATTTTGTAAAAGATATGTATTTTTCCTTATTTATTGGTACAATACTTAACAAACCTGAAAACCCTAACGCAATTTTTTAATAATGAAATGCGAATCGTAGCCTGATAAGTTATGAAAACTACCGGTATCATATAAAATTATGATAATTGATGATGCAATCTTGATGAGCCGCTCCTCGAAATTCACCTGTAAAGTGACAGTGATCGCGAACTCTAATATCATCTATACTAAAAGGTTTATTGCAAATGTGACAGTGAAGGGCAAATTTAAATGCTAACTTTTGTTCTTCTGTTAAAGGATTTATAGGTTTTGGGTTACAGAAAATTTTATTAGTCGTTTCTGAAATCAGTTTCAATTGAGCAACAAACCATTCTATACAATCCTTTCCGCGATACTATTGAAATTTGGAATATTTATTATCATATGAGCATTTCAAATAATACGCTACACTAAAGGGTATATGCCTTTGGTAAGAGACTGTGTTTAGTATTACCTCCGACTCATTGCATGGCTCTAATATACATTCGAGATCTGCATAAACTACAAATGATACTTTTTCTTGATAGTGGAAATGTTTAAACGTTAGATACTTTTCGGATTCTTCGGGTAATCTTATTGAGCAAGTATTCTGTTTTTCGCAATAATTCGAATGACGCTTAAGTAATGCTGCTGTACTAAAATTATTTAAACATCTATAACAAAAATTTTCTATGTTCATGTGAAGACAACTGTTTTGCAAATAATTTTGACATATCCTTAATCCAAGTAAAATGAAAGTGATTCTCATCAGCATTTGTCGGACGAGAATATTGTAAGGAATCATTATTTAAAACTAACAGATTAATAGGTTCAATTTTTTTAAAATTTTCACTTAAACAAAATGGTAGTATTTTAGTATTTTCTATACAATATAGGTTAATTGCGAGATTGTTAAGCTTCTCAATTTTTTTTATGTCTTTTAATGCGATTGGAAACTGAATTGAATTGTAGCGTAATACTGTATCAAAATGTGGATAGCTAGATATTCTCTGACTATTTTGTTTAGCAGGATATAAAGCGGAAACCAAGCTCCAAAGAATGCAATGTTGATCGTTATTTATTACATTTACCACAGCTTTTTTCTTTTTTATAAAGTCCGGAATCGGTACAAACGTTGAACACCCTCCTTTAAGTGGATCATGATTGTTTATATTTACCTTCAAGTGTAAAACTTCTTGGATTGCCCAACCAGAATCCTTTTTGCAAAATTCTTCTAATCGCTTCGAAATCTTGTTCAATACGTTCTCCTTATACCACAGCTTGAGATTGGTATTTATATCGATGTGACGATTTGCAGTAGGAAACGTTTTCAAATCTATTTCACCAGTTGTAGGCTTAACAAAGTTAGCGGCAAATATTACATTAACTTTCAACATTGACTTTTTTAAGCAAGCAACAATCTTGCGTTTAAAACTAGCGAACGCCTTGTCTAAGAACACTAGAGGATCTCTATAATTTAAATTGGTAATAAGTCCCGTAATTATTCGACTTCCAAAACATGATTGTACATCATGCCAAATCAAATTTTTTCGAGTATGACCTCTAGTAAGCGTTGCATCAACACCTTTACCACGATATTCCAAAGTACGTTTCAAGTGCCTCAATCGTACAAGGTAGCTTTTAAGATTTGCTAAATTAGATTCCAGCCTACTAGGATTTTCTTGTTGATTGTCTTCGTATACCTTATTTTTAATAGCAAACTTCAATATACTAATATTTGCTTTGATAATTAAAATGTGTTTCGTTATTTCATTCACTGATTTAATTAGATTCACGTATTTTACAGTTAATCTCAAAATTGAGCTACTAATCTCGGATACGGTTTCAGCATTCATGATTCTATATAAAATCAAAATACACTACTTAATAATACAAGTATTTTCTCTATTTATTATTTATATAAAATATCATCTGACGTAAGCAAAACAACTGCAAAAAGGTTCATTCATCTGAGTTTACGGAAAACGCGTAAGCAAAACAACTGTAAAAGAAAATAGCATACAAATCGAAATAATTGCATAACGAATTGCTTGAATGCAATTGTTAAAAAATCGCCTTTATTTACGTTTTTTATTCAAGACGATTTTCAAGCTTGAGTTGTGCATGCGGTCTAAAATTGCAGAGTTGCCTTCAGTACGTGTCTATAACAAATAATTCGCTATGCAAGCGTTTCCAATATTTACATACTGAAATGCAACTCTCAGCAAAACAACTGCAAAAGGAATGCATTCAACATCATTTTCATTTCCGTATGCGTTTACTACAAAAATGTTTTTATACGACCTTTGATTTATTATGTGTACAGAAAATACATTATCATTACAGCGCTATTTTTATGATTACATTGAAATATTTTAAATAAAAACAAAGCAAATTTGAAAAAATGTCTCAGATTAAACCGTCTTGTTTAATAATGTACACGCACTCATGGTTTTTAAAAAACCCAGTATTAAAAAAACATTCTGCAGTTTTATTATATAACAGTACCTTTAAAGAATTTTCACACAATTTAGCCATATATATGCATGTAAATTGTGCTAGCGGTAATCTAAAAAACTTATTCTATAAATATTACTACTTAAAGGGATTTATTTGCATTGCATTATTTTTAAACG
The DNA here is from genome assembly GCA_036346225.1 of Platerodrilus igneus. Classification (NCBI taxonomy): domain Eukaryota; kingdom Metazoa; phylum Arthropoda; class Insecta; order Coleoptera; family Lycidae; genus Platerodrilus; species Platerodrilus igneus. Next base: position 8,060,343 of record JARFIW010000002.1, read on the forward strand.
AAAAATTAATCTGAAGAAAAATACCATAATTTACACGCACTCATGGTTTTTTTTTAAAACCCGTTATTAAGAAAAAACATTTTCCAGTGTGTGAATTTTTGTTAATTTTTTTTATGGAAAATAAATTATGCTAGCAGTAATATAAAACGAAATTAATCTAATTTAGGTTTTTATTATGCGCCTTCTTGCAATTTTCTGTTTTCAGTCAATGAATGTAATTCATTATTTCTGCTGAGCAGTACCTTTAAAAAAATTCTTATACAGCATATAAATTATGTCAGCGGTAATCTAAACGAAATTAATCTAATTTAGGTTTTTATTATGTGCATTCATTGCAATTTATTTTTCAGACAATGAATCTAATTCCTTATTTCTGCTGAGCAGTACCTTTAAAAAAATTTCTTATACAGCATAAGTTAAGTCAGCGGTAATCTAAAACGAAATTAATTAATTTAGGGTTTTATTATGTGCATTCATTTCAATTTCTTTTTCAGACAATGAAACTAATTCATTATTTCTGCTGAGGTATAATTATATTCGCTTACATACTGTTTTGTTCATTAGAATAGATTACAGAGCTGAATTTTTTCAGAAAACGATGCAAATTTTAATTTTTCTAACAGATCAGTTTATTATTTAATATAAATACTTCACGTAGATTTTACCAACAGTATTCAATCAGATCTCTTGTATAATTATTAGTTACTATTACTAGCAACTTTTAAAAAAATGAGTAACTTGCCATTAATCAAAATTGTAATAATACCAACGTAAAAGTTCTAGAGCAATTTATATTACATTCTGACGAAGACGTGATTAAAGAAGTTTTGGCTGTTCTTCGCCTCAATTCAACACTGCTGCTATTTTTGATAGTGACGTAATAGATATATCACGGTAAGTGCTTTTTTCACATTTATACATGTGTTTTTAAAACAGTACTAATTTATAAGTTACATTAGATCAAAAAACCATTCTGGAAATTCTGAGGCTATCGTAGGATCGTTGACACACTCTGGTCCTCTCAGAAACATCAGGTAGTATACAAAGAAAAGGTGAACCTACAATAATCTTTTATGTTATGCTCACAGATCAGGCAAAAACATGTCGACTATGAAAAGTTATGTACAGAATCTAATATGGCTGTTTGCTGTGAAGATGACAAATCCTACGAAGATGACGCAGTAGAGTTGCTTAACGCATTTAAAAAGCGTGGAGAGAAGCTACTGCGTCGTATAGATTTGGAACTAGAAATAATAAAGCAAAAAAGAGAGGAACTAACAGCGAGGGAGCAGCAGATACTTCAAGAACGGGAGTTAATAAATACTTTTCATTTATAAATAGTTAGATCAAAATATTCAACAATTTGTAAAATAAAAAGTATTTTATAAAAGTTTCTCTTTGAAACAAGACTTTCTCTAAACAAGGTAGTAAACTCAAAGTAAAACGCACATAAATCAGAACCCACTTTAATTTGATACATCATTCTTTATACAATCGACTTAGATGTGTTATAATAATAAACTAATTTCTTAAATTAGTGACATATTATTATGAAAATTCTATGTTGACAGTTAGACCGATCGATCCCTTACTAGTTATGTATACGTGTTTGTTCGAGCCAATACTTTCATTTAATTGTTTCACTCCATGTGCTTGAAGGTATTCAAAATATCTCAATGGCAATATACTCTTGAACTCTTCTGTTTCCACTAATACTCTTTTTCCATATTTTGTCTTGATTGTTTCCACTTTTAAAACTTCAAACCTCTTATTCACTACAAGATCTTTTAAATTTACATAAGGTTTGCTATATGTGGTTTTATTAAGAGTATTAAAATCCATATTGCTTTTCTTTGACTAATTAAATTAATATTAGGAGCAATCTCCTTATATAGCAGATTACCACCATCTGCGTACTTTGCCAACCCACTTTTCAACCTATCACAAGAGTGAACTCATTTTTGAATTAAAACCGGCCCATGTGTATTTGCAGCCTCTAAACATAAATCAGAATCCACTTTAATTAAAACACAATTGACTTGAATGCGATATTTTTTTGCATCTGTCATACTGTCTCGCTAGAAAACCAAATTCAAAACATCTACACACATTTTCTCTGCACTTACATTTTTCAACATACGTGTGTTACATTGAAAGTAATATAAAGCCGATCCTAATTCAAAACGTGCCCACAAGTATTTTACATTTGAAAAGGATTCAGGTTTTCACATTTTACATTAAAAGTATATAACGCCGATCCTAATTCAAAACGGTGCACGTGTAACTTCTCGCTAGAAAACCGAATTCAAAACAGCTACACACATTCTTCTCTGCACTTACATTTTTTTCAACATACGTGTGTGTTTCATTGAAAGTAATATAAAGCCGATCCTAATTCAAAACGTGCCCACAAGTATTTTACATTTGAAAAGAATTCAGGTTTTCACATTTTACATTAAAAGTATATAACGCCGATCCTAATTCAAAACGGTGCACGTGTAACTTCTCGCTAGAAAACCGAATTCAAAACAGCTACACACATTCTTCTCTGCACTTACATTTTTTTCAACATACGTGTGTGTTTCATTGAAAGTAATATAAAGCCGATCCTAATTCAAAACGTGCCCACAAGTATTTTACATTTGAAAAGAATTCAGGTTTTCACATTTTACATTAAAAGTATATAACGCCGATCCTAATTCAAAACGGTGCACGTGTAACTTCTCGCTAGAAAACCGAATTCAAAACAGCTACACACATTCTTCTCTGCACTTACATTTTTTTCAACATACGTGTGTGTTTCATTGAAAGTAATATAAAGCCGATCCTAATTCAAAACGTGCCCACAAGTATTTTACATTGAAAGTATATAAGAATTCATGTTTTCACAACTATTTTACATTGAAATGTTTTCACAACTATTTTACATTGAAATTATATAGGGCCGATCCTAATTCAAAACGTGACAGACGTATTTTACACATGGAAAATACGTCTGTCGCGTTTTGAATTAGGACCGGCCTTATTTACCTACTCGTATAATTTGAAGCATTATTTATTTTAAAACACACGTGTTCGAAAAAGGACTGGCAAATATGTTTAACTTTGAATATCAACAAGTCACAGCGCTTTTGAAATCCTAAGATTTTGAAAACGCGGGCGTCTGATAATAATTAACAATTCTGAGTAAAACTTGTAAAACAAATAATGTCAATTTGTGACGTCAATTCCTTCCATCTACATATGGTAGCAAAATCTTAGTATCGCGCTTTCTTGAATTTTGCGATAAATATTTATGAAAATATATACGGACATACATATGCACGTGCATGAAAATAATGATAATAATATAAAGGTGTATGTATATATTTATCAATTAATGTACAATGCAAACAAAACTAAATACATAAAGTCAAGCTCTTTTATTTGAAATCTTCGTTGTTGCGAGAACCGTTGTAGAGCTGGTATACAACCATAAAGTATGAAAATGCAGAGCGCAGCACCTGTAAATAAACAATTTATAGACATGAATTTCTATATTACAAATCAAACCGCTACAAATGTCGGAAGCGACAGTTGTACAAATTTACCAGCTGTCAAACAAAATGGTCGTTTAGATCGCTCCATCATAATGATAAGTGATTTACGCTCCGACAAATCTACTTCAGTCCAATATGAGAAATAACAGGCATCTCTAATTTTTGAACTCTGCAAAAAAATATTGGAAAGGTATGTTCAAGATAGTAGAATAAAAAAGTTGCCACAACTCATAACACTGCTCTTTGTGACTAACCCTACTTGTAGTAATTTTCAGTCGTATATCTAAGAAAACACATACACACTCACTTAGACACACATACACACACGCACACACACACACATCTTTATATATATATATATATATATATATATATATATAGTAGTGGATTTAAAGGGTTAAATTTGGGGTAAGACATCCAATTTCAAACACCCTGTATAGAGAAAGGAACAATTTATTTACGCGCAAAATTTATTTTATGTATTTAATTTAAACGAAGAAGTATTGACGTATTTTTATAATTAGGGATTAAAAAGTAATAAGTTGATAAAGAAAACCAGTTCTAAAAACAAATAGAAACGCATAATTAATTTAATTTATTTTAATTCAACGTGTAATAGCATTGGAAAACACACCAGAGTAAAGAAATCGATAATCCCAAGGCAAAAGGGTCGTTGTAACAAGCGAGAACGTTAGTATATCGAATACCGTGAAAAGAAGCTCCGAGAATTGTTATTGTAAACGGTCGATAATTACAAACATCTGCATGTTTGAAAGGTCAGCTTCTTTGTATTTGTGAACATAATAAAGCGGGTTTCAAGGAATATTGTTCAACCGTCACTGGCTTCGCATAAAAGCTAAAAAGAGTTTCTTAAAGAGCGGAAGGGATGCACGATCAATAATACGCTACAGATAAAGATGGGTAGAAGGGCATTCGTTTTCATAAAGCACGTACTCAATCCACGTGGACGCGGTCAGCAATATCGATTTTCTACCACTCGAGTAGGGTTAGAACGCGACATCCAATATGCATAAGACGAAGATAACAATATTACAGGCGGAGTTTTATGATGACATAAGACTGTGTCATTGGTCGAAATAGTTAGTTTTACAACAGACAAACACGCGACAGGTGAATGCGGGTTTTCAGATTATATAGCGACAACGAGCTAAATTTCGGGAAATTATAGGTTAAGAGGGATAAATAGGTCTAGATAATAAATTTTTAACGATTGTGTATATAGGAAATAGGAACAACTTATTTACGCGCCAAATTAATTAATTGTGACATTGAAAACGGGCGGATAATAACATATTTTTGTATTTCTAGATCAGAATGTTAAATTTGTATAAGGTGTAGAAGCTTTGGAGTACGCCTAATTAGTTTTAATAGTTTAAATCAAGCGCATCGAATAATAAACAGAGCTTTTGGGTATATAAATCAATAATGTAAACGCATATTTTCAATTTAACTAAACAAAACGTTAAAATACAAATCCTAAGAAATGCTAAAACTTGGAAATATAATTTCAAACGGACGGTTGCTTCATAAAAAAACCTGACGGTTGAAAATAACAAGTTTAAGGAAACTTAAATTAACGTTGGAACAGAATTCTGTGGAATAGTATTTAACGGTCAATCTAAAAGCTATTAAAACAACAGATGGTTTGAAAGCAAAGTGAAATGGAATATCCGTAGTGTAAATTAGACAGAGAGCATGCATATTAAGAGTTGGTTAAAATTCTCGCTTATATATATCTCGTATATATATATATATATATATATATATATATATATATATATATATATATTGTACACCACCCTCTTTTTATTTATTATTTTATCTCGTCGTGCGCCCCTTCTTATAAATTTCAATGCCTTTTATATGATGTGCAAACACCTATTGCACGCCCCGTACTTTTGCAATGTTTGGTTGGTTATTTAATCAAAATTGTTATTAAAATGCCTCGACTATTTAAAACTCTTTATTCTCAGGGTGTCCACCTATTTACCGTGGGTTCCGTGGTAAGTAGATGTGCAATGCCCAACCAAACTGCACTCTCTTTTGTTTTAGTACTAATTTTTGAATCTAGTTTTGTATATGCCAAATTTTTATTATGATCAACGCTGCCTTGTGCCAAATTAATTTAATACCACAAATTTATGACTTTTGACGTTACAAGATATTTCACAGCACTCACCTGGATTATACTTAGTTTCCGGCCTCGCTTACTGCTGGCTCAAAATCCTCGTCGCCGTATGCGCCTTTACACGGTTGCACTATCCTGTTGAAATTTCCGTATCGCCTCCAGGTATCTTTCTTTAATTTTTGTTACTCCCAATATCTGAAATAAATGACCCGAATTTTAGAATTTAGAATACCCGTTTATTTTACTTCCCCTGCGCTAATTCTTCCGTCGTAGTTTCTGCGTTGACTCTTCCACTTCCAATTGCTGCTCTTACGTGTTCTCCTAATTTCGCTCCTCTTGTTCCAAATTAATCCGTCCGCCTTTTATCCGCATTCAATCCAAATTTATCGTCGTCCTATTCAAAACCACTCAATGCCCCGCTACATATACATCCATATCAAAATCAATTTTCGTCCCTATTTATAACCACTCAATGCCCTGCTACCTATAAATCTGTATCCAAATCAATCCCAAATATTCTTCCTTCTTACAATTCCAATCCGATGCCTTCTGCCTTTATCAATATCGTTCCAAATCTACCTTATTATTCGTCGCTTCGCCGTCGCACTAATACAAATCTTTACTCTTCCTTGTCGTCGCTATTACTTATTAAGTATCGATGCTGCTCTTTACCCTTCTTTAATAATCAAACTATTTCAAAATCAAACATGTTTATTAATCTTCAAAAATCTTTACACAAATTAGCGCAGTTCTTTAAAATACGTCTTTATACCAAAAATATTCAAAATAAACTCTCCTTGTTTACTTTCCAAGGTGATAATTATAACATTACTTGCCTACTACATTACAAATTACATAAACTAAAATCGTCCAATAATATTAAAACACTAAGTTTGTGTCGCACATACCATAAATTATGTCTTTTTACACTTTCATAGTTTACATAGTATTGGTTCTAAATATTTTACAATCCTTCAATCACATTTGACATTGTTATTACTTATAATTTTGAAATTACATATTCGTCCAAAAGTTGATTCTAATTAAACAAAAGCCAAAATAAATCACACATGACCCTGGATCGGCGTGGTTGATAGTGGACATCCATAGACGCATCCGGTTTTCGGATGGCAAATGTACTTTCAATGGCCTATTAAATTCTAACTCAGTATAAACCCTTGAGCACTGTATATTTTATCACGTCATCAAGTCATGTTAATTTACCTCCTGCAAAGAATGTCATCCACGAATTTAAGTATTAAGGGCATCTGAAATGAAAGTGACGGAAGGGTTGTTTCTATTAAGTGATCGAGTATAATCTGGGCGATAATCGGTGATAAAGGTGAACCCATTGGAGTTCCAGATGTTTGTAAGTAAAATTGATTTTGAAACGAGAAATAGGTGTTATTGAAAATTAAATTTATTGTAGCGATGAACAGTTGACAATAAATTTAATTTTCAATAACACCTATTTCTCGTTTCAAAATCAATTTTACTTAAATATTACATACTTAAATTCGTGGATGACATTCTTTGCTCGATACCAAGTAACTCTGTAACGGAAACGTTAAGCGCATTCAATAATTTTAATCCTAATCTAAAATTCACAATCGAAGTTGAAAAAAACAATAGTATTTCTTTTCTTGATATAAAAATAACAAGAAACAATAATAACCAACTAATGCTAGATATATATAAAAAACCTACTGACTCCGGAAGGTATGTTAATTTTTACTCGGACCACACAATTAAACATAAACTTAACACCGTTCTAACTCTAAAAAATAGAATTATTAAAATATGTCACCCACAATTTCTTAAACAAAATCTAACAAACTTAAAAAACACATTAATAAATAACGGTTATCCTAGAACCCTACTACAAAAAATAATATTTAATACCGCTACCGAAAGTAAAATTGATAAGAGAGCTACCACAACCTTGCATAAAAGCCTCCCCTATATAAGAAACTTAACTCCGAGCTTAATAAAACTATTGAATACACCGGATATGAAGATTGCGGTAAATTATAACAGAACCCTAAGAAACCTCTTCACTCCGCTAAAAGATCCTACAAACAAAAAATTATTAAGTAATGTAGTGTATAAAATTACTTGTGAATGCAATCAATGCTATGTCGGGGAAACTAAACAATGGTTACGCAATCGTATAAGCCAGCATAAAAGCGATAATAAAATAAATAAAAAATCTTGTGCTCTTGCAATTCATCTAAATAAAGAAACACATAACGCTAATTTTGACGATATACAAATTTTAGAAATAGAAAACAATTACAAAAAACGATTATTTTTGGAATCTTTTCATATTAAAAACAACAATTCTGCAATAAATTTCAAATCCGATATTGATAATTTAAATACAGTTTATTCATTACTATATAAATTAAGTAGGCGCATAAAGACAGCAAAGTCATAATTCACACTCACCATGTATATCGTTAAAATGTAATTCATATAAAATATCAATTCTCAATTGCGATAACTAATCAGTATTAACATGCAAACCAACAACAATATATTGTGAGACTCTTGTTTGGATTAGTGACCGTTCTTATATGTTATAGTTTCTAAGTTTTAAACTAATTTTATTTTTATGACTGTTATTTTTTAAAATTTGTTTCATGTTTTAAAAGTAACTGCTTTTATTCTATTGATGGTTTTTCGAATTACTCAGAGCTCACATAGATTGTAAGTAACATCTATTTTGTACATTTGTATTACAGCCTATCACTTATAGGTCATGACTAAGGAAATAAATTTACCGAAACGTCGACAAATTTATAAATGAGCGTTTTATTAATTAGTGGACGAACATATTCCCAAAGAAGATTATAACACCTTAAAAATTTTAGATTATTATTAGTAAAAACGTCCGATAACACAGTTGCTATACTATATATATATATATATATATATATATATATATATATATATATATATATATATATATATTAACAGTTAATTATTCTTGACCTTTGACTATATTATGCAAATTGAATTCTTGGACTTGTAGGTCAATAGACTAGACTTAATTTTATTGATACATTTAGTTTCTCATTTTTCTTATCCAGACGTTTTGACCGCAATTGCGTGCCCTTTTTGATGGTAGTTTTTCAGATAGATTGGGAATGTACGGCATTGTAATATAGTTTGTGTTCTATTTTGTTTTTATTGATTTTTTGTGGTTATTATAGTGTTTATGCATTTGTCTCTTTTACAGATGTTATCTATTAATGTCTGCGCATATTTGTTTAATAGTAAAATTTGATTAGCTTTGTAAATTGCCTTTTTTTGTATTCCGAGTCAGATAATTTGATTGCGCAATCTGCTAATCCTATTATCACAGCTTTTTTTGTGGTTTTGAATGTTGTGATTCGTAGTTTAAGTATCTGTCAGACCATGTACTTTTTTTGTACACTATTCCGTTTTTATTTTGTTATCTATATGGTAGTGTCCTATCCAGAAAATTTATTTTGTGTTTCACTTCATGTTCAGTAGTGAATTGAATTTTTTTATGATAACTATTAAATGGTGTAAATATTTCATCGATTTAGACTAGATAAGTAATTGCAGCTCGTCCGTGTAGAAGGAGCACTAGATGGGTTTTTCGTTTAAATCCTCAAGCAAATAAGTAATAGGCTGGGTCTGTTGAATACGCAGAACTTTAAATAATTTCGTAGTCCAGTTGGGCAAATAATCTTCGAAGATAGATTTGAATTTAGAAATTCTAACTATATTACCAACGTGAAACACTTTCACACGAGTTATGGGTACACTATTGGAAATATTAAGCACTCGCTCGGGCTGTAGTTCTGCTTGCACCGGAGTCACCCCTATTGACCGGTGTTTGCTGTTGTTGCATTCCCCAATTACTTACTACGTACCTAGACGTAGCCGGAAGAAAAGTAAATACCAGACTAACTACCAACCGCGGAGAGTGGGGGGATTCACCTACATACCAAACAGAAACAAAAAACACATCGCTACCTATTAACAATGAAAATAAATTAAAATTTCTTGATCTACAGGTACAAAGAAACGTATTAAATTTACGTTGTATTGTAAAGAACAAATTTTATAAAGGGTCCACGAAGTGCGCATTTCGTAACTAACAGGTAATAAAAATCATTAAAAAAAGTAATGCTTAGATTTTCTCAATAGCAAATGTGGTAATTTAAAGTATTCTATGTAGATTTCCTCAATAGCACGTGTGTTAAATTAAAGTATTAAAGGTAGGTTCTCTCCATAGCAATTGGGTTAAATTAAAGTATTAAATGTAGACCAAGGTGTAGTAAGAATTAAGGAAAGATAACCAGAAGCACTAACGAAGCTAGTTTTTAAACATGGAGGTCAACTGATTTTACAACATCAACCGCTGATAAATAAGAATCCTCGATGTACGTAAAAGGAAACGAGTCACATACCTCTATGAGCTGAGATGCGTATCTTGCAAACCGCCGGGGGTGAGTCAGCATAGCAACGCCATGGTCGTCACGGTTCATTCACCAGGCTATCGTAATTATAGCAGCATCCAAAACAAAAAGCAGTTAGTTCACGGTAACGAACAGGTAGAAAAAACCCATTTGGTCTCCAGCAAAAAAAAAGCTAAAAAAGAATCTGATTAGAATGGGTATGCGCGGGGAAACTCACCAAATACACGCAAGACACCTCCTAGTTGTCGAACAGAAAAACGTGCATTGCTTTTGAAATACGGTGACGAATAAATGTAGAAAATACTTCGACGTACAAGCTATACAATCACATTCAACAATGGTTCAAACAACACGGAGTCGAACTGCAAATCCTAGCTTATCTAAGCGCGGTATAACTAGAAAACCCGTCTTTTAGTGGATACTGCGCGACCTTAATTCAACAAGTCGTTACATTGGAACAATAGAAAAACTATTATACGGCGGTCGTAAGATATACCAAGATAACGGGTACTTAAAAACAGGATATAACTATTTACTTGTAGCATAAACTTGTCGTTTCGAAATAAATAAGTTTAAAATGAAAATTTGTAGCAAGGGTACTTGTAAACAGGATGTTGTCGAAGAATTTAAGAAATTACGGAGTACCTAAAACAAGGCATAGAATAAATTTTTAGCGTGCAGTTACGGCTGGTGCAATCCAGATTGGGGACGTTCCTGAAGGCGCAGTCATTGATAAAAGCAGCAGTTGTTGATGGAAGATCCATGTGCAATGATAAAATCCAGGTAACTGATGTTTGTTTAAATTAGTTTCTGTATAACTGGTGTAATGACACGTGTCTCGGGATACAATTATTTTTGGCTGTTTCAAGGTCTTGTTTGACGTATAAATGTTAATATTTGCACCTTTACAAAAATTTCCTCTTTCATAGTACTTATTAACAAAACTTATTTTCTAATCCTAATTGTAATAATTCTATGCAAAGTATGAAAAATAAAATTTTAAACCTATATGGAGCGGTGCGGTGATGTTTTATAATATAATATTTATGCGAAAAGTATATGTTTTATTTTATGCACAGATCTATAAAATATAAGCGGAAGAGGCGTTTTAGCAGTTAGATTCCGTTACCGTTCAAATTAGAAGATACTATTATAGATAGTTCAGCTTTAACGGATAACTTAAATATGAGTATAACTGAAACGCCAAAGTTGACCTTCAAACTACCAAAATTAATTGTGTCCTGGAACGGGTGTGGTGTAATGACTTTCGTGCTTTATGGGAATTTTTCTATGAACCACGCGGACTAAATTATTAGGAGTTAATAATTGAACTTTTTTGATATATTAATTTACTATATTTTCATGTGGGAATTTATGTATATAAAAATTGGATTTATTTGTTTATGTACAAGGTAATACGGACTTTTTGATAATTTAATGTGCAGAAATTGCCACGAATGGTTATGTATACTATGAGCTCGTATTAATTCAGGGGTAACGTAAGGTTTATGGCAAAGCCCTGTTACCTTAAATGGGTAATAGTTAATCTGGGTAATATGTGAGCTAGAAATGTATTATTTTGAAAAGGGGGATGTATGTAATATAAATGATGTGTGAACAAGGAGTTGGTGATAATGTTTGATGTATAATTTTATATGAATCTGTAAATAAATCTAGGTGACTTACCGTAGCAGCGTTTTCTTTTTATAGGGTAGTTAGTTGTATTTTTCAGACAGCAGAAGAGCAGCCGTGGCTTACTTCAGCAATCAGAGATTTCACAATAATAACGGCTTCCCAAAAGTAGTGTTCGTAGAATTATTGACGCCCAGAGGTAGGGCTCGAATTAATTAGAGTTTAGTACCAAGTAGAGTACAGAAAAATATATAACATGCCCATCTCTCCTGCACTCACCTATACTCCACATATAGACAATATCCATGAATTGCTTATGAACGTAAAGTTCTTCACTTACACATGTGCTCTTATGAGCGGGTGTTTTGGTCATCGTTTTGGTTAAAAGCATCTACTACCGTTTGATGCAAAATTACAAGACATTTATACGCGTTTATGGTCATGGACGTTTCTTGCAGAACTAAAATCTTCAATACAAGTGTTGGCGCTTATATTTTTACCTGATATTAAGCTTATGATTTGCTGAATGACTCCAAAACAACTTGAACATATAGTTTCTGGTCTATCATAACAGATGGCAGCAATATCGCTATTATTTGAAAATCGACGCTTAGCCGGTTGGTGTGTAACGCCGCTCAATTAATCTGCCGTTAAAGGTACGCCTTGGGTTTCTTATTTACCTGTTTATTGAAACATTTCAACCGGTATCTGGTGTTCTTTTAGAGGTTATGTTATTTAATATATTGTCAACACCTGGACTTGGAACTTGAATCGAAAGTAAGCAAAGCATTTAGAAATGCTTTTCCGTGAAAAACTTCATAAAAGAACAATCTTCTGTAAATGCCCAAATTGACCAGCTTTAGCAGCAATTGCAAAAATAATTCTGCTTTGATTTAAAAGTCAATGACTCTTAATTTGATGGAACTTTACAGTACAATTAAGAATCTTTAAGAAGCTCAGGGTCTTAAAAACAGTACTTGTTGATTTTTTCATCAGACAACATTCTACTTGCAAAAGCACAATTTTCGTTCGAGCAAATCCTTTTAAATAATTTATTTACTCACCTGCCGTATTACTTCATTTGCTGGTACGCAGAATACAGCTAGCTGCAACATTATAGCAAGAAAGAAAAATAGTGCTCTTCCAAATTGAAAACTAAATACGGGCACCTGTAATTAAGAAATTACCAATGAGTATTCAATAAATAAAAACTGATTAAAAACAAAAAAGTAGGTCATGCGCGCTGCTATACAAAGAGAATGCTACAAGTCAGAGAAGGAAACTTTAACCTTGCAAAGTATGCGAACTACGTTTTAGGCATTGGGAGCTGCCTTTTTAAAAAGTCTTCTTGCAAAACTTCTTGTAACAAATATTTATTTAACAGATATTACATCTGGAATTTTTACAAACTATATAAAATTATACTAAGTTGCAATTAATAATAATTGAAGTTAAATTAGGGCGAGTAGCCTAAGCAACTAACAATGTAAAAGCTGAGAGGCTCAAGACTGACTGACTGGTTTAGGGCTCCCGGGGTAATTTTGTTGTCCCTGCCTCTCATATTTATGTGGGAACTGCAGAGCTCATGTCTGCTTATTTCTTTATTCAATTAAATTATGCAATGTAGCAATCTTAATTTTATTAATTGCGGTTTCTTAACCGTCTGTGACCTGCACCTGCAGTATCACTTACGTCTGGATACAATGTATTTACATCCCTTCTCACAACTTGCTTGTGAACTTTCATTATCCTTTTCTTTATGTATTCTTGAATTACAATGTTGCATCTAACTTAAGTTTCTTAATAATTTCTATTTAATTATACATATTTGATTTGGGGGATATGTAACTCTTCCCGACGTAAATGAAAAATTAAGGGTTTCTTTACTTAATTTTTTAAAATTTCATTGTCTCCAAGGGTACATTTATTACTTCGTTTCTTTATGACTAAAATTTCTTTCTTTATTCTTATATCTAATATACATTTTGTACAATACCACAATTAGGAAAATGATTAAAACGATTAATAAAATTGTTCAAACGCTTATGTTATCATAATGTAATTTTGGCACTTTTAACTCACTTAAGTGTTCCTTGTAATTGTCCATTAGTTTCATGGCGTAGTTGAGATCGTTTAAGTATAGGTGTTCTATTTGCATTGGTTTCTTGATTACTTCGTTGTCTTCGGGTTGTGTAATCTTGAATTGTAATTCTGGTAAATTTGCGAATTTTTGGTTACTGTTGGGTCTTGATATACTCGAATAATTTCGTTCATCAATTTTACATAACACTCTTTCTTAAGGGTGATTACTTTGCTTCCAATTAATGATAGATTATTTTTGTCTTGGTTGCAGTGGGCGGTTGCTATTACTTCTGTTGGAAATACAGCAATCCATTTGTTATCCGTAACTTTTGAATTTTCATAATGGTGATTTGTACTGATTTTGCTTTACAGTTGTCGTAATGATTTTAAAATTTTAATAATTTGACTTCACAGGGTTGTCTTCTTGGATAGTTGTTGTTGTTAATGATTGGCATAAATATTGACTTGGTGTTACTTCGTTACATTTTTTGTTCGTGTAGCTATATCTGAGTTCATTTAAGGAAAAGAACTTAGTTTTAGGGATGATAACCACCTAGAATTAGTCACTGATCTTACCAGTGATTCATTTCAAATGACTTTTCGCAGATTAGTTGCTCGTAGGGGTAATCCTAGTACCGTTTACTCTGATAATGGTTCAAATTTCATAGGCGTCAATTCAGAACTTCTTGAATTGAGTAATTTCCTTTTTCTCAACAAACCATTATTCCAGATAAGGTAACTGACATGGACATAACTTGGCATTTCATTCCTCCTCATTCCCCTCATTTCGTGGCACTATGGGAGGCGGGTGTAAAATCGTGCAAACACCACTTACGTAAAGTCTTAGGCTATGGTCTTCTTACTTATAAGGAGTTTTGTTTTGTTGGCACAGGTGGAGGCTATACTAAATTCTAGGTTTCATGGTCTTGCAATAATTCATCCACTTTTGGTTTCAAAAAAATTTCAATCACGTGACAATACCGAGCAAAGTCACTGTTACAACTTCACCATTTTCGCAGGGACCCACACACCAAAATCCCCAATAAAGCACTACACTGTTACTCGAGGGCTGTCGAGTGGTTGTTGGTGAAGTGTTTCGAGGGTTATTCTCTGCCCAATAGCGAAAATTTTGTTTATTAACAGTTCTGGCCAGGTGAAAATGGCCTTCATCACTAAAGATCGAAACAGCAGTACGAGGAATACTCTGTAGAATGTCACGGCACAAATTTTTTCGGTGTCAAAGTCGCTGTCACTTAACTCTTGCACTAACTGCATGTTGTATGGGTGCAATTGAAGGTCTCTATAGAGGCTTCTTCTGACACTACTGGCAGATAATACCAGTGAAACGGCTTGTTTACGAACACATCGCTCGGGGGACTGTTGAATTGAAGCCCGTACTCCATCCACGTTTTCTGCTGACGTTGAAGTCCTAGTTTGGCCTACTGGTTTTCTTTTTGATGCCGAAGATGTCGCTCTAAAATTAGTTACCCAATTTCTAATTGTTGGTCCAGTGGGTGGGTACGTGACAACCAAGAGCAAAGTGTACACGAAACTCACGCTGTGTTGTCATCACTGATTCACCATTTCGATTAAACTGTTCCACCACGAATCCTCGATGTTGACCCGACTTATGTCAGATATGATTAACAAAATTGCTAAACGTAATTGAAAGTTTGGTTTATGTATAGTTGTGTACACGATTTAGGGTTGTAAATTTTTCGATTATTGTCATCGGTCTCGGTGGCGTAATTGGTAAACGCATAGTCCCGAAAAGACTAAGATCCTGGTTCAAGACCTTATATATTTCTTCTTTCAATTACTAGCTCGATTTGAATTGATTATTTGATCTCTACATAGAAAGTTTAAGATATTTTTTTATCATATATATTGCTGTGATAAGGGGTTGTTTAGGGGTGTATTGAGTAGTAAGGTTCGTGTAGTAACAATAAATAACAATAGGAATCAGAAAACTGCATTTATTTAGCAGAAAAATAGGTAAATCATACATTATGTAAATATCAAGCATTTAACACCCTGTTTATAGACCGTAATTAACTTTAAACGATGCAAGTAAGCATATCTTACAACAATAGAAAGCGTATTTAGCAGAAAACTAGGTAATTCATACATTATGTAAATAGCAAGCATTTAACACTCTGTATATAGACCGTTATTAATTTTTAAGTAATGCCAGTGAGCATATTTTTCAACAATAGAACGCGTATTCAGCAGAGAAATAATAGTACATGTAATTAAACATACGCTGAGAAGAGTCTAATTAGTTATAAAACAAATACGCAGTAGACTAGATAAAACCTAACAAAGCTTTATGCAAAAACGCTGGAACGATGAGCGTTTTGATAAGAAAACGCAGTTTCAGAGATGCATAAATACACAAACGAAAACAGCATTAGAGTTACATTATTTATTTTGTACAATTATCCAAAAAGCGATATCTACACAAAACAACGTATGGCAAAGATAACAAAGTATCAATAGCACATAAACACCATTACACGGGAATCCGAATTAATTACATCAGAAACAGCCTCAAAATACAGGGAATATTAAAGATAAAACCTGGTTGGTTGAATAATCTGCAGAATTGCTTGAAAACCCAGCCTAGAGGTAGTGGGAAAAAGCTATTTAATACCCATTCTGTGATAAGACGGGTCAGTTCACACTGTTGCATGTCGAAGCTGCGACACTGTTAACCAGAAACCCACGCGTAATAAAGCAGAATATATCAAATTTAAGTTACAGTGAAAATAGTGCAACAATTACTTTAAGCATACGAAGAGTTTTTGCCGTTTTTTATAGAAAACGTAAGTAGAATTTGGGTAATTAATTTAAATTAAATATTTATAATGATAGGGCTTTAAGTTTGTGTCGACAATAATATTTCAAGTCTGTATATTTTTGAACATTTCAAGTTTGTGTCGACAATAATATTTCAAGTCCGTATATTTTTGGACATTTTAAGTTTGTGTCGACTATAAATATTTCAAGCCTGTGTTGACAACAATAATTCTGGATTCTAAGGGGACAATTCCAATCGAGTTTTGGTACAATTCTGATACAATTCTAAGTTGCGTCAAAAGCATTTAATGGAAGAAATTCAAAGCATTTCTAGACAAATATAAAATAAACAAGCACGAGGTAATTTTTGGAAAACAAGAGGTAACTGTTTTCGAATATTGGTTCAACGAAGCAGAGCATTGGTATACAAATGAGGAGGGGGTGTTGATCCACAACACGAACAACATATCCCAGGTAAGATCTATTTAATTTTAAGATATTTTTCTATTTAAATCTTAATACTGAATTTATTCAATTTATCCAAACTTATAATGAAGTCAACAAGAAACATTTGCATACGTTAAACTTACGTAATGAATTATAAAGAGGTCTAGAACGTTCCAGATTTTTGTAAAGAAAGTCTAGTTTTGGTGAGTTTAGATTGAATTAAAAGTATACAAATTTTGGGATAAATAATACATATGATATTAATTGATTGAAAGGTGTATTTAAAGAACTTCAAAATTGTAAATAATATTTTTTCATTATATGAAATTAACTCACTTCGTTTTATTAATTCAAACAAATAATCATAAAGGGGTGAAAAGAGAAAATTGATAATCGCAACGTTGTGCACTCTGTGTAGAATAAAAAGGCTAGCCGTGGCATAATAATAAAATTAGTAAGATTGAAGTGAGAACACAGAGCGGTGTCGTTAAGTAAAACGTCATAACACCGAGTACGGCGTTATCATATCAAATATATATATATATATATATATATATATATATATATATATATATATTAAGATAGGTTCTTGGATCTTGGTCAGTAAAAACTTTTTAAATAAAAACACTAAAACAGTATAAAGCTTGTAACTTTTATTGTGTACATCTTACGCGTTTCGGTTTCATTAACCATTTTCAAACTTATTCTAAAAATATTACCTATTTTATAACCTATTTTTTAAATAAATACATACCAGGAAATTCATGAGTAGAACTAAACAACAATTTTAAGTGAGGTTATATATATATATATATTTATATATATATATATATATATATATATATATATATATATATATATATATATATTTACCACTGGCGCAATAAGTGAGGTCCATACATATTTCTATATTTGTGAGGACAGCAAGATATTAATGCCAATTTACTATATTTAAGAAGCTTTCTTGCCATTTAATTCTAAAAATTCGAATATACTCTCAGCAAACCATTTTCAGTAACTTAATTTTAATAATTAATGTTTGCTGTATATGACGACAAAGTGAGGAAATACTATATAACGCATAAAGTAAGCCAATGCATATTTTATATACCATTGCAAGCACCATGCGAGTACCAATTATATATACAACTAATAATGCGAGGACCGAACAGCGTTGCCAGGATTTTGTGTTTAGCTATATTCTTTTAAAGTAGGCATCAAACTCGCATTGTTTATTATTGAAAGCTAATGTATGTACATTGTAGTTCATGTCATGCTATATTGCGTAGTGGGTGGATTATTTGTGAAAGTGCTTGTGCTATTTGCCTCTAGTGAGGTAATTTATTTAAGAATTTAATCTTCTTTCCGTGTCATAAGTGTTTCAACTGAATCACTTATTATGCTGAACAGAGGAAAATATATCTTGGAACTTGCTCTTAATGGTAAGTAACGTCTAAATTAATTAATTTATTTAGAGAATTTACTGCATGTGAAATAGGGTATTTTTGAGTGCTTCAATGTTTTTAAAACTCCAAGTGCAAGACAAGAAATTATGTTTAATTTTTACTTAAAAAATCTTTAGCAAGTGATGATTATAGATTACATTTAGAAATGTTTTGTTTGTATTAAATCCAATTATCTAAAGGTAAAATATTTATGCTTCAACAATAGAACGCGTATTCAGCAGAGAAATAATAGTACATGTAATTAAACATACGTTGAGAAATGTCTAATTAGTTATAAAACAAATACGCAGTAGACTAGATAAAACCTAACAAAGCTTTATGCAAAAACGCTGGAACGATGAGCGTTTTGATAAGAAAAAGCAGTTTCAGAGATGCATAAATACACAAACGAAAACAGCATTAGAGTTACATTATTTATTTTGTACAATTATCCAAAAGGCGATATCTACACAAAACAACGTATGGCAAAGATAACAAAGTATCAATAGCACATAAACACCATTACACGGAAATCCGAATTAATTACATCAGAAACAGCCTCAAAATACAGGGAATATTAAAGACAAAACCTGGTTGGTTGAATAATCTGCAGAACTGCTTGAAAACCCAGCCCAAAGGTAGTGAGAAAAAGCTATTTAATACCCATTCTGTGATAAGACGGGTCAGTTCACACTGTTGCATGTCGAAGCTGCGACACTGTTAACCAGAAACCCACGCGTAATAAAGCAGAATATATCAAATTTAAGTTACAGTGAAAATAGTGCAACAATTACGTTAAGCATACGAAGAGTTTTTGCCGTTTTTATAGAAAAAGTGAGTAGAATTTGGGTAATTGATTTAAATTAAATATTTACAATGATAGAGCTTTAAGTCTGTGTCGACAATAATATTTCAAGTCTGTATATTTTTGAACATTTCAAGTTTGTGTCGACAATAATATTTCAAGTCTGTATATTTTTGGACATTTCAAGTCTGTGTGGACTATAAATATTTCAAGTCTGTGTTGACAATAATAATTCTGGATTCTAAGGGGACAATTCCAATCGAGTTTTGGTACAATTCTGGTACAATTCTAAGTTGCGTCGAAAGCATTTAAGGGAAGAAATTCAAAGCATTTGCAGACAAATATAAAATAAACAAGCACGAGGTAATTTTTGGAAAACAAGAGGTAACTGTACTCGAATATTGGTTCAACGAAGCAGAGCATAGGTATACAAATGAGGAGGGGGTGTTGATCCACAACACGAACAACATATCCCAGGTAAGATCTATTTAATTTTAAGATATTTTTTTATTTAAATCTTAATACTGAATTTATTCAATTTATCCAAACTTATAATGAAGTCAACAAGAAACATTTGCATACGTTAAACTTACGTAATGAATCATAAAGAGGTCTAGAACGTTCCAGATTTTTTGTAAAGAAAGTCTAGTTTTTGGTGAGTTTAGATTGAATTAAAAGTATATAAATTTTGGGATAAATAATACATATGATATTAATTGATTGAAAGGTGTATTTAAAGAACTTCAAAAATTGTAAATAATATTTTTTTCATTATATGAAATTAACTGACTTCGTTTTATTAATTCAAACAAATAATCATAAAGGGGTGAAAAGAGAAAATTGATAATCGCAACGTTGTGCACTCTGTGTAGAATAAAAAAGGCTAGCCGTGGCATAATAATAAAATTAGTAAGATTGAAGTGAGAACACAGAGCGGTGTCGTTAAGTAAAAACGTCATAACACCGAGTACGGCGTTATCATATATATATATATATATATATATATATATATATATATATATATATATATATATATATTAAGATAGGTTCTTGGATCTTGGTCAGTAAAAACTTTTTTAAATAAAAACACTAAAACAGTATAAAGCTTGTAACTTTTATTGTGTACATCTTACGCGTTTCGGTTTCATTAACCATTTTCAAACTTATTCTAATAATATTACCTATTTTATAACCAATTTGTTAAATAAATACGTACCAGGAAATTCATGAGTAAACTAAACAACAATTTTAAGTGAGGTTATATATATATATATATATATATATATATATATATATATATATATATTTATATATCCAATTATTAATTTAATGTATGTACTATTTTAGCTTCTGATGAAGGGGACAAATTCTCCGAAACTAGTAAAGTAAATAAAGTAAAATTGATTGAAACCTTTAGTTATATAAGCAATTCTGCCCATAAATACCAACATCTTATTCAATATTTATTAAATATCGCTTATTAAAGAAGACTCAGTATATAAATAGTATGGGCTTTTCCAGCACATCCACGAACATTATGGTGCACAATCAGTTAAATTGTTAAAAGATTGGACAAAATCAACATCTAAACTAGCAAACTTTAACAACAGATGCCTATTTTAGAGAACTGTCGTAGGCACCGAATAAGTCCAAAACATATCACACAACAACTACATCAAATCAACAAATTGATGCTCAATAACAAGCTAGAAATCAATATGAAACTTCAGCATATCATAAAAGGTTAGAACATAAAATTCTCTCTAGAAATTAATGTATGTCATTCTACTATATTTCATGTAAAAACGATATTATAAATTTTAGAAATTCGCTTCAAAACTTACTCCCAAAATTCATCATTGATGAATTTCACAATAGACAAAAATATTGTATCACAAACAATTTGAACTCCATAAATACATTTGCATTAATAAACTTCAAAATTTAAAAATAAACAAACACAATTATCATCCTTGTTTGTTGATAATAAAATGGATAGTCAATATGAGCAATATTAATATACCAGAACCCTACTTAAACCTACTCTTTAGGACCTAAGTTTAATTTAGAAATTAAAACTAAAGATATCAATATGGGTGTTATTAGCTTCTGTAGAATCAATTATCAACAATGGTACAGAAGTTGAACAAAATTCAAATATCAAAAGAGCCAAAGTAACCAATCACATCACAAATTTTATTTTAAATCCTGTTAACAACAATAAATTAAACCCCGAAACCGTATCTTTTATGAAACCAAAAGATTTTGAAGGAACATCCTGAATTATTTGTCACTAAATCCGATAAAGGTGAGGTAACCGTTATTTTAAATAAACAGCAATATTTTGACATGTCAACTGAACTTTTAAACGATAACAGTACCTACTCAACATTATCTAGAGATCCCACCCAAAAATCCAAAATAAGGTTAACGATCACATAAAATGTTATACGATAAAAATATGATTACCATTGACACCAAAAATCACTTATCACTAACAACCTGTTGCTGGTAAATATTATGGATTACCTAAGATTCACAAACCTATTTTATCACTCAGACCAATCATTTCTTCAATCAATACACCTACATATCAAATATCAAAATGGCTATCTGATATCTTAAGTAAATCATTTCCAATGGAAGAAGGCTTCAGTATCAAACACACCTTTCAACTCATTAATAAATATAATGGTTTCCAAATTCCCGTGAACTATAGACTAATTTCACTAGATGTTACTTCATTATTTACAAATATACCTTTAGATTTAGTTATAAGTATTATAAAATCAAAATGGAGTAATATTAAACAACATTGTAATTTAGATATGGAAATGTTTTGTAGTTCATTATCACTAGTTTTAGTAACACTTATTTTTCATTCCAAAATACCTTCTATCTTCAAATTTTTGGAACCCCAATGGGATCACCATTATCGCCAATAGTTTCACAGATTGTAATGGATGAACTTATTCAAACCATAATACCAACATTACCATTTGTTTTTCCTTTTATAATAAGTTATGTAGATGACATATTATGCTGCGTTCCTTACAATATGATTCAAACAGTTGTCGAAGCCTTTAATCAATATAATCCACATCTCAAATTCACTCATGAAATAGAAATTAATCAACAAATACCATTCTTAGATACATTAGTAATCCGTGACAATAACAACCATATTTTATTTGATTGGTATCAAAACCTACTAACTCTGACCGATATATAAATTACTTTTCAAATCATCTCTTCAACACAAGATTAATACCATTTCAGCATTAAAATATAGAATTAAAAAATCTCACATCCACAATTTCTCAAAAAATTTATTAAAATTATAAAGAATTTTCATTAATAATGGCTTTCCGAAACACCTTATTAATAAAATTTTATATCAACATCAAGACAATAACCATACACATCAAACACATCCGTTAGAACCCAACACTTACAAAACCATTCCATTTATTCAAAAATTATCTCCACAAATTATACACACATTAAAGAAAGAAAATACAAAAATAACTTATAAATACACAAAATCACTAAGTCTTTTATTTGATAAGTTGAAAGATAAAACTCCAAAAATGCTACTTAACAATACTGTTTATAGTATTGAATGTTTTGTGGAGGCACTTATGTTGGACAGTCTAAACAATATATTAAAAGAAGACTGACCCAACATAAAAGTGATGGAAAGTTAGGCAAAACATCATGTAAACTATCCACACATATATATACAACTGGCCATCAACCAAATTTTGAAGAAGTTACCATTTTCGAAATTGAACCAAACTATAAAGAAGATTATTTTAGAATCATATTATATTAACAAAATTAAAACAGTTTAAACTCAAAACCGACATAGATAATTTAAGTAACATTTATTCCTTATTATACCAATATTAAACATTTTTAATTTTTTTTTAAATTTTAAAGAATTCTTAATTCTAAAATTTATTTTATCTTTATAATATTAAATATATAGTTTATATAGTTACCAAACATTACTCAATCTAATTATAAATAGTTTTATTAATAGTATTACAGTTCCAAAAATTATCTAGCAACAACATTCTAAATATGACATATGTCATCATGATTTCCAAATTTCTAAATGTCAAAAGAATGTACACTTTTAAAATGTTAGTCTTAAGCTTGATATGTTTTTATATTCATTGCTAGTTACTTTTAAAGGTATTTTTACGCATTTACTAAAGTAAGTAACTATTGTCCAATTATTAATTTAACTGTTATGTACTATTTTAGCTTCTGATGAAGGGGACAAATTCTCCGAAACTAGTAAAGTAAATAAAGTAAAATTGATTGAAACCTTTAGTTATATAAGCAATTCGCCCAAAAATACCAACATCTTATTCAATATTTATATATATATATATATATATATATATATATATATACACACACACACACACATAAATATATTACTATGATATCGCCGTACTCCGATAAATTTAACGTTCAGTTGCCTGCATGCTTGTCATCGTTCTGTCTCTAAATAACCTAAGATAAATTTTATATTTTACACAATTCGTTTTATATGGCTCGACTAACGCAGTTCAACCCAACACAGATTGCACGACGATACAATAACAAAGAAGTTTTTGCCCCCCTCCCTTTTCTCTAACACTTTCCACCTGAATGAGGTAAACAAAATTAACCAACGTTTATATAATAACCAAAATATGTACAATTTGTAGCTCCATAACCCTTGTAATATAATTTGCTATTTAAAAAAACCCCTGAATTAAAGTAATAATATAAATCAGTTTGTCCCCAAATTATGACTCCCCTAAATCAGTTTAAAGCCAGCAAAAATAACTCTGTATATTACTGGAAGTACGTTAAACGTTCCATGACCTTCGTTCCCTTTTACGTAATTTCTACGTATCAACCAAAATTTTTGATGACCCTTTACATAAATATCTCAGTACGTGCAAAATTTAAATGTTCAAAAAGAAATTAATGCCTTATACTATTAGTAAATTTTATTTCTGATCTGTTGTTTTCTGTTGTGAATGCGCGTTTCTACATTTACCCCAATTCTTAAAACCGCCGCTGTGTGCTGTTGACCAGTATCCTTGGATTGTTTTCAGCTAGATTTCCTTATTGATTTTGTTTATTAGTTGTTTATTGAATCGCGTAGTACAGCTTGGTTAAACTCCCAGTTTAACACTTAATCGTTTACTTAGTTGAACTTAGTTCAATCCTCAGTTTAATACTTAGTTCAATCTTTAGTTTAATACTTAGTTCAACAATTAGTGCGGTTTGAAATGTCAACACCAAATTTCTGTTGTATATTAACACTTGTACTAGTATTGGAAATTTTCAATCACCAACTTTCACTTAAATATTATTATTTAATTTGATAGACTTCGCGTGTTATCTTGATTCAGACAAGTAGAGAGCGTGCTTTGGTTGTAGAAAGACTGACCCTTTATTAGCTCATGCGCTATTTAAAGGTACACCTACCCACCCGTTATAATTGGTTTACCAAGTTTATCTTGTTGAATGAGCCGTTGCACTTGTCTTGTCATGCAAGCCTTTGGATTTTCATGAAGTTGTCATCCTAGATTTCGTTGCAATGCTTTTGAAAATCACGTAGACATCAAATTTTGTATTGTGGATTCCGTTGACCATGATACCTTGTATCTTCTCAAGTGACGTCCTCTTATTTGTGTAGAAATTTATTACGTGAAATCGTACGTAGTCATACGTATGGTTCCTTATTTTTGTCTTCGTAATCTGTTGGGTTTATGTGTTGATTTTATATTCAAGATCGCGTAGGCAAATTTTATAATGACGTAAATTAAATGGGTTTATTTACTTCTTGCGTTTATAAAACATGTTTGTTTTGAAGGATCTGTCTATTGTGAGCATTAATGTGTCGAGTTTAAAAAAATTCGTTTCATGTTTGTTTAACTTTCGATGTTACTGATGCGTATTTATTTAAAGTTTATGAATGCATTTCTATTTTTAAAAATGAATTGGATTGCGAACAAAGTTATTTATCTTACTAAATGTGGTTGAATTCTTGAAGAATGAGCTCCCTTTCATTGATTAAAGTTGGTAGTGAGTTTTACACAGTATGTTTGATGTTTGTTTTTGTACAATTGGCGAATTGCCTACTCTTTATGATAAAAGTGTTAATTTTCTAGACTTTGGTGTTGTTTACATGGAGTGTACAACCCTTGTGACCCTATATACCCCTAAATAACCCTATACACAAACACACATATTAATGTGATAAAGAGGTCACGAGAAGTCATTAAAACCAAAATTCTATAAACAAAACCCTTCCTTAGGTTTAATAGATCCTCCTGAAAACGTACTCGTCATCGTCAAACTAGTTATAAGTAGGTAAGATTCTAGTCATATATAGGTTACTCTTATAAGGGATATTTCTATGAACATTTACAGGTGATATATTTATTTATTGTTATGTAGTGCGGGGTATAGCTATACAGAAATAAACATGTAGAAAAACGTTGTAGCAAACCCCATAATTATTCGGTGGAGTTCGTTCAGAACTGCAAGTCGGGCGAGCTTCCTAATACTGATTTCGTTCTTTTCTTCCTGGTCCGCTTTGTCAGGAAGCCGATATAAGCAGAATCCCTTGAAAAACTCGTCTTCCAAGACGAGTTGGTGCCCATAATTTTCGACAGTACCAAAAGCCTTTTAAGGTGTGCTTATAGTACCCTAACTTGATAAGTTACATTTTTTCCATTACTTTTTGCAATTTATCAATTTGTGTATATATGAACCCACACCGTCACCAGTAGAGTTAGCCGGTGTCTTTAATTCGCTACGAGATTCTCTCCTCTTCAGTGAAACGCTGTTCGAGGGGCATACTCTTAGCAATCATCTACGATTAGTACAAGAGTTTGTCTACCTGTTAAGTAAAATCTCAAAGTCTAGACCTTTTTTATAGAAACTACAGCTGTCGGAATGTTTAATATTTAAAGTTATTGAACACACTTTACTTGCTAGATTGTGCTTACCATGAGAATATCAATTCCTGATATACAGCCTAGAGCAATGCTAAGAAGCAGCTGCATTAAAATTGCGTAGGTGAAAATTTCTTCAATTCCACATACAAACCTAGAAGGATTTGCAAAAAGGTATTTTAGACAACATAAACTTACCTCTCTATCATTATATGGTGCCGTACACACCTGTTTAAAGTAATTTTCATACTGTAACTTTTATTATTTGATGTGTAGAAGCTCCGTTCCATGCTAATGTGCTGACATATTATTTCCAACTGGCATATAGTTACTACCATTAGATAAACCATAATAAAATCGACGCATGGAAGCACCCACGCAATCATTACAATCCCAAACGCTTGGTAAAGATAACAGCATACGTACATTAAAAAGGGAGCATCGTTCATGTTCATATTACTTGGAATTGGTATTGTTCTGCCAGAACTTGCTATTGACAATAAAGGTAAAACAATCAACATAACAGCTATAACTACAGTAATTCCACACGCTGCAATAAGAAATAACTTTGTCAAATGCAGCTTTTCAACACACTTATTGATAAGTCTTTGGAATACGTTGTAAATAATGGATCTTGAAGGTATTCTAAGATCTGATGTAAGCGCCTTCTGTTTAAGAATATTATACAATATTTAACCATGCAGTTTAGGGCACAACAGCTTCCACCTACATCAAGGGCGATATAGTCTATATATCTTATGTCACTGATGCTTTGTAGCGTCATTCCAATAAAAATATAAGTAATATTGATATTGAAATTATTCCTCGTAGAGTATACGGCCATGTTGGTCGTTTCTTCGGCCATAGACCAACTGGTACAATGCAAAACTTAACGATTTTTAGGGCCTGGTGCATCTGATCATGCTGTGCCATCTTTTCCTTGCCTAACACTCTTGTGGAACCTTTGTAAACCGTTTATCTTTATACCAAACAACACGTGTTTAAAAAGATTCAGTCACTGCTGGAACGACTTCCAGTTGCTACTAAAGGTATTTCACACGAACAACAATTGCATTTCCGTTTTCTGAATTAATAATTCCTTTAAATCAAACTTTATTATAAACTTCTAATTACGTACTCTTGGATAATAAAGGGGTTTGATATATGACATCAAAGAACTGTTTGATATCTAAACTTTTAACTGAATCGGAACTGTAGAGTTGGTAAAGCGCAATTACATCATAGAAACGATATTCTTTCATGTAACAAAATATTATAAAGCAGAAGGTCTACGTGCACGAGTAATAAACATCTCCAGAAAAAGTTTTGTTTGGAAATGAGAAGAGCGTAAGAAAATATGGAATGAGAAGTTTCAGTACTGTATTTTACATTATTCAGGTCCAAGATAAGAACATTTTGCATGGAGATCTAGAAAACTGTGAGTTACAAGCTTGGTTATGTCGGAAAAGGTTGTGCATTTGTGGGGCTAACAAAATTACATTAAAAAACATTTGAATAGTTTTTGGTCTTTAACTTATTATGCAAAAATTTACCTTTTTGATTGTTATTTTATTTTCCTCTGGTGTTAATATTAGGCTAGAATAGAAATAATATTTTTTAAACCAATTCTCTAATGCAGGGTCAACGTTTTACGTCAGGAAATTACCATCGACTTCACTTTTTAAATAGGACGATGTAATTCTTACAA
Source organism: Platerodrilus igneus (assembly GCA_036346225.1). Taxonomy (NCBI): domain Eukaryota; kingdom Metazoa; phylum Arthropoda; class Insecta; order Coleoptera; family Lycidae; genus Platerodrilus; species Platerodrilus igneus. The sequence goes on from JARFIW010000002.1 coordinate 8,088,374, forward strand.
TAGCTTTGTAAATGTTTTTTAATACTAAGTCTATCGAACCCTACGAAACGGTCCATTGCGTATCAAACCTATGTTTCAGCCATAATTGGAATTTTTTTAAATACAGTCCTGAAACGCGTTGCGTTACGTTAGATATAAATTAAATGAGAAACGGAGAATTTTATGAATTTGAATAGATAAACTAAAATATGGACGCACCGTGTACGATAGATTTTAGGAATGATTAATCTTTGTTGAACAGGATATTTCTGTAAAGTCATTTAGTTATTAAGTATAAAATAATTTTTCTTATAAGCCTTGTATACATAGTGATCCAGGACGATTACTTAACTTAAAACCGCAAATGAAAACATATCCCAATATAACAAAACTTTGCGTGTGCACTTTCCATTAGGAAAATAATTTACAATAGCCAGATAGTAAAACAAATACACCAACTTTGGACCAATAAACGACCCTTAAGACAAAATGCATGTGTAAGACAAACATGATCCTTATGAGATTTTACATGTAATTTTCTATATGAACTATACGTGTGTGTGTAAGGGAGATAGACATACATTAACTTAATTACAACAGCTTGTCTGTCGCACAAACCTGTGTGAATTTTATTAACTTGCTCTTTTAACACGCTATTGACGTTACCGAATTTTAATTCAATGGAAAGTAAAGAACAACTGCAAGGAGATTCGAACCAGTGAGAATTCACAAAGAAAACAATGGCACATCCAATAACCTGCAAAGCTATTTAGATCACATAAACGGTATATATATATATATATATATATATATATATATATATATTGCTGTGGATTTCAAAAAATTCTCGCCCCACAGATTGGGTGCCATAAAATTGCTGTGGAAGTTGGGAACACTCGAGCTCTTCCCTAAAAACCAATCAAGCCCCACGTTTGGGCCAACATAAAATTGAGGTGGTTCTCAAAAAAATCGGGATTGCCTTCGAGTGCCCAGTGATAGGGTCGTCATAAATTTTTCTGAAATAAAATTAATGAAAAAATTCTTACTATTTCTTTGAAACGCCTCCTTGTTTCTGCACACTTTGGCTAGCTCAGAAATCTGCTTCTTCTTGAATACCTACCATCCTAAGTACATTCCTTGCTCACAAACACATTAAAATAAAATTACCACTCAAATAATGCAACAAGACATACAATCCCTTTATTTACACATATTAACAAGTTTCCATTAGTAAGAAAATATCTACACATTGGTACATACAGTTTGATAAAAACTGTTACCATCTCAATCTTTAAATCTCTTAAAACTTCATGACTTTTATATATATCAACGATTCTATCTTAGACGAGTAGATGGGTCCCCCGTGCAACCCTAAATTGAATTTTATTCTGGTTTATTTTGAGCTCAGTATAACCCAGTTACTCTAAATGCTTTTAGACCTCGCATTTTTGTTTAAAATAAAGCTAAAGACCCGTTTACTCCTTACAACAACATGTTTATATCATTAATAAACAACTTTAAATAATCAATATTAATTGTCCTCTACATATACCCTTTTAAATGAGTTTTTATGGTAATAAAATACACCCACAATAAGTTAAAACAGTCAAGCATAAAATATCAACACAAATGTTCAAGTAAAAGCAAGAAATTAATTTCCTTTACTTGGAGTAAGTATCGTCCATCGTTGCCTCTGAAGATGTGTACCAAAAACCCTCGTCGTTGTGTCCATACATTTCATGATTATGCCTGGATCCAACTGATTCCCATTCACTATCCAAAACTCTGCACTACCTTCTTTAGTATCTCTACTCGGATAATTGTCTTGACCAAACTTAACCTTTCATAACCACTACACTTCACGCATACTTGTTTCTAACTTTTCGATTCGCTTACCCAAGTGCCATCCTATCATTAGATTGTATCGTGTAGTAACAGCACTTTTGTAACGCTAGCACCCACTTGTGCAAATCACTTTTAATACATTTCCGTTACTAACAGCTTTACACAATTTAAAATGGCCGTTGTATGCTACTTCAACGAATAAGCACTTAATAGCAATTACGTTAGAGTTCTAAGCGATATAAGATCTAAGAGCAAGAGAGCTTTAATAATTCTCCCCGTGTATTTATACGCTTTTGTAAACCTCACAGAATCTATTTCCATCGAAAAGCTTATTTCAAACCGATTCTCAAAATTTAGATCGTAACGAACTCCAACGTCTGAAAAATTCCAAGTTTATCGCGCTGTTACTATGAAATTTGTTCAATAACATCAACGGACGCGAGCTTCTCAAAACTGCTAGCCTTCGACCAATGTATTGCTTTCCCCCGTTATAACGTTCCACCTCCTAGCTACCTTTCTCCGTTTCACCCATATTTATTGTCTCTTTTAGAACCCCTCTGAAGCTACAGAAGGTTCATATTGTATTGGCCTTCAAATCTACCGTGTATACTAGACGTGTATTGTAACTAACGTTTTATTATACGTGTTCTGTGTCCGTTTTACATTATAGATATTTTATTTCACTTCGTCTTCAACGCATTTGTTACTTTAGCAGCTTGTCGGACCGACCGTTACAACAAATCCATAGAAATTCTGTCTCAACGTATAATTCCGTCCTCTGAACTTGACATTTAACTAACAGATGTTTCTTTGAAATAAACTATCTGTTTAAAATAATAATTCCGAGTTCTAACACTTCTTAGGATTTGTATAACGAACGTTTCGTTTATTTAAATGGAAATATGCGTTTAAATTATTGATTTTCTTCACTCAAAAGCTCCGTTACTTATCCCATGCGCTTTATTTAAACTATCCCAAGTAATTATGCGTATCCTTGAGTTTTCATTTACCCTAAAGCTTCGATCCGTTGTGCAATTTTAACCTTCTGATTTAGAAATACAGAAATATCTTAATAACCGTCCGTTTTCACTATCTAAACTGATTAATTTGGCGCGTACATAAATTGTTTCTATTTCCTATATACACAGTTGTTAAAAATTTATTATCCAGATCTAATGCCCCTTCTTAATCTATAATTCCACGACAATATATATACATATATATATATATATATATATATATATATATATATTGCCGTGAAAGTCGTGGACTAAGCTTTTAACATCGAGCCTTCACCTGGGTCTACATAAAATTTTTCGACAAAAAAATTAAAAATTTTAAAAATGTGTTACCTTTTTATTTTGTCTTTAAATTCCTTCGCTTCCCTGGCTAGCTCAGCTGTGCCTCTTCTCAAATACCTAAATTTACAGACATACCTCTTTCACACTCGCACACCATTCAATAAAACTACCAAATAATACCACAACCATACAGCCTTTTATTTGCACCTATTAACAGATAAATTATATTCACATGTGTAAAAACAGTTTGATACAATAATTATAAAACTCAATTATGGTATGTTTTTACAGTCCTTGATTTTTCTAATAGATTTTAAACTACTTCAATGAGATATGAGTAGATGGGCCCCACATAAATCCCTAAATTGACTTCACACTGCAGTACGGTGAGCTCATTATAACCCAGTTTAGTTTGTATATGACTTTTAAGCCTTGCATAAATTAAAACCAACATTTACAGACCCGTTTACCCTTTACAATTTAATTTTTATCCTGACTAAATTTTGGATGTTCTAAATACACCCCTTTTTAATATTTAACGTCAATAAATTGTTCAGTACATGTATCTTTTACCATACGTTTCTACAACCATAAATATGCCACCAAGAAAGGTCAACCACACAGCACAAAATTTTACAAATGTTTATAAAGCAACAGAAATTTCAAATAAATTACCTGGAGAATTCTTCAGGCTTCCTTCCCGTCGAAGATGAGTGCCAGCACACTCTTCGGCGTTGTTTTGATTTACTGTGCTGCTCAGCGGATTCACGGGCCTCTACCATCTGCTACCTTTGTAAGCTATGCACCTCGTCTCACAGTACCATTCCATATATCATGCATACAAACTCGATTACTTGTGGTGCTTACCCCCATATAACATGCTTCCATTTAATGATTTTTGTGTTGTAGTAGCCGGACCTTTATTAATTTAAAACACACTACTCGTACTTCACGTCAATAATTAGAGGTCCGCTACCACTGTTTTATACTTGCAACCACTCTATTTACGGTAACATAATCACATACATAAAATACTCACAGAAAGCTTTACCGTTATGTTGGTCTGAATCGGAATTCAGCACTTTATCGAAGTAATCGAAAATAGAAGAGAAAGAAGAGAGCGTTAATAATGTAGCTAGGGTATTTATATCCTTCTAAAACCCCCCTAGTGGACGCGCTTCCTTCGAAAAGCTTATTTTCAAGTCTAATTCCAAAAATGTCGATTAAAACCGTCTCGAAATTCGTAAAATGACACTACTGGCAAACAATCCCAGGGAAGCGGCGTGTTTACAAACAGATCGCTGGGGCGACTGTTGAATTGAAGCCTGTACTCTATTCACGTATTCTGCTGATGTTGAAGTCCTAGTTCGGCTTACTGGTTTTCTTTTTAATACCGAAGATGCCGCTCTAAAATAAGTTACCCAATTCCTAATTGTTGGTTCAGTGGGGATAGGTTCGTGACGACCATGAGCAAAGTGTACACGAAACGCGCGCTGTGTTGTGATCACTGATTCACCATTTCGAATAAACTCTTCCACCACGAACGCTCAATGTTGCCTCGCCCAAGTCATTGCTCACACTGAAAACTGCATGTTATGGCGCGCCTGACGATGCCACCCCCACCCTTTTACTCCCTCCAGTGTTTGGGCAATAACCTTGTGAAATAGGAAAGTTCAATATAATTTACTCAGTACCATCCCTTTCCCAAAAAGACCCACATAACCAAAAGAGTCAGATTTACTTACCACAAATGCACATGCCCGTAAAACCCGGATATATTAAAGTCGGTCCAGCGGCACATAAAATAATCTTTTAATTCTACCTAATTTTTTCTAATAAGATGTTTTTTGTCTAAAACATCTTTGTATTGTTCTGGTACCGTCTCAACTTTTTCCTTGAAGTCCAACTTTTTTCTTTTTGCATCCATTTCCTTTAATTCTAGCTGCTTTTTATCCCACTTACAGACTATGGCGCTGGTAATGAGGTAATTTCTTTTAGCGGTAACGAATAGAATGGCTACCAATATTTAGGCGTTGTCTTATAACATTGGGGCAAATGTTATGTGTATCAATTAACTCTAACTCCGAAATTATTGTGTCTTTTGGGATGGTGCTGCAGATTGTGTAAAATATATATTATCCTCTTTAATGCAGCACCTGCGTAACATGAACTAATCTCCTCCCTACTTTCTCGTCTTCCCACCTCTCGCATCCGTATGACATACGTCCGGCACACTTTCGCATACATCCGACAAATGTCCGGCATAGTAAAGTGTATAAGGAGGCATATTGTCTATAGTGAAATCATGTATTCCTAAGTGAGCAGTATTCACTCCAGTAAACTCAATTTAGCAATAAGCTGGTTATACTTGCAAATCGAAAATCTGAGCATAGTGCATATATCCAATTACTGACTAGATAAGACTAATAAGAATTAAAGAGGTTAAGTTACAACAACCGGTAGTAAACAAAGAATTTGTGGGTATGTGTTGCTATGTTTTGACTCGTTGGAATAGAGGATGCAAATATAGATGCATATTATTTGTTGGACGATTTTCCTAAATAATAATAATAATTTTATTAGGTTTCACCATGCAGAATCGGCACAAAATGCTGCCTTATCAAAACCCAGACCTACATCCTATACCCTGGTCCCGTGAGCGAGTGTAAGCGAAATTCTTCTACACTTATATTCTTTTGTTGGAAGATGGTAAATTATGATTGCAAAATGTGTCTATGTATTCGAAATAGCAGTGAGTACGCAGCTGATTGTTGCTATTGTAGCATCTGCACCAGTAAATCGAGGTGATCGACTTAAGTAAGTCAACTCTTACATATTTTTACTATAACAAGCATGGATTTATTAAAAAAATGGAGTAAGTTCACTTTAGTAGCGGTACGAATTTATGTCGTTAAAGTATTGTAACCCATTTTAATTAATCATCCAATTTTAAAATGTAATTTGTTATGATTTTAGTCGATACGTACCCTCACACGTAGCCAAATTTTTGTTTCGAGGGGGCTTGTTGGAATTCGACGAAATAAAACAGTTTTTGTGAAACTATATTTTGCAAATTCTTTTACAAAAGCAGTCTTCTTGATTTTTTGCCGTCATAATGTTGATGGCTTTATCAGGGTCAACATCTATATCTCAGTAAACGGATACCATAGCAAGTGCACTAAAACGGTCATCATTCATCAAACTGCGAGAAAACGATTTTACTCTTTTCATCGTAGAAAAAGATCTCTCTACACTTGCAGTACTCACTGGCAATGTAGCCAAAATGCTGATGAGGTAGTTTATTGTACGAAAATATGTTGCATTACAATCTTCCAATACACGTAGAACCTCAAAGTTTGTGTCGATAGTGGCAGCTCTTTCACACCATAGAAATATTCTGCTTTTACTACAAAAAGTGATACTTTGTCGTCAAAATAAGGAGCTAAACTCTCTAATTTAATTTAGTTGTCAAGTGAAACATAAGCTGGAAGAAGCACTTGAAAAGTCTGTAGTAAGCCTTCGTTTGAAATGAATCGCTCTGATAAATTTTGAATAAGGTGGTCAGTGCAAGGAATGAACACAGTCACGTTGTAATATTCTTCAACATTAGTAACCTGAGGGTTCGTACGTGCACTCTGCCTTGATGCCAGTCTGGGAACCATAAACTCGGTTTGAAAAATCTCTTGTGCAAGATGTGATGCAGAAATAAATATCTGCTTGAAAACAATATCTGCATCTTCGCCCTGCTTTACAAGACTATCTATAACAATTTTTGCGTGGTCAAGAGCTGCTGCTAAATCTAAAGATTGTTTTTGAAGAAACACAGACAATCGGAGGGTCAAGTTAAATATCTTGTCACATACAAGTAGGTTAATTAAGAAGTCACTTTTCTGAACAGCCGCCAATAAAGTTGAGGCTGTAGAAGATATTCTCTACGATTTTTTAGAAATTTCTTCCAAGCTGACGCAAATGGGTTTGAACAGCTCAACAAATGTAATGACACTGTCATGTCTTTCAATGAATCTGGTTTCATATAGACGGAGAAGTCTTTTTTCTGCTGTCTGGAGCATATACTGAAATAGCATTTTGAAGAGTTTTGTTCGCATTAGGATGATTTCTAAAAAACTTAGTTAATTAATTGACAGCACTAAGACAGTTTCTAACCGAGGCAACTGTCATGGTATTTGATAGTGCAAGATTTAATCGGTGGCTAGCACAATAAACATATCTTACATTTGGATATATATGTCTAATTCTTGATTGAACACCAGAGATGTGTCCCGCCATATTGGCTGCACCATCATAACCTTGTGCTAGCCTACACATTTCCCTGAAACTCCTACAGCCTACATCTTTCACTATATGTGTGCAGTAGTTTAACCTAGGTCTACCTCTTCTTCTCTTTTTTCTTATCTCTGCTTCTAGTATATTCCGCACTATTCCCTCATGCCGTAGTACGTGGCCAATCATCCTATCTCTCCTATTTTTTACCGTTTTCCACATATTTCTTTCTTTCCCTACCATTTTTAAGCATATTATAAACATTATAGAAATTTTGTAACCAAAATGATAAGAAAAGCAAAATATGATTTCTATTGCGAAAAGATAGCTCAAGCTAAAGATAATTCAGAACAAATTTGGAGAATAGTATACGAGGTAACAAATAAGGGATATACAAAATCACAGTCGATAGATTACATATGTAATGATAGAGATGACAAAATAGACGATCAGCTATTTCTTGCAACTTTATTCTATAATCATTACTCCACAGTGGGGATTAGAATGTCACAAAAAATACAACTAGTTGATCCAATCTGAGAAAAACATGCTAAAATTAGGGAATGCAGAAACTCATTATACCTGTAGCCAACAACGGACGACGAAATCGTCAAACATATTGATACATTAAAAGGTAATGCAGCAGCAGGACTAGACTACATACCAAATAGGACACTAAAAGAGATTAAAACAGTAATTGTTTTACCCCTAAAACATATAAATCTAGGATTTCAACATGCTCAATTCCCGGAGATTCTAAAGCGTGCAGTAGTGGTGCCAATATATAAAAAGGGAGATAAACATGACATTAATAATTATCGTCCAATATCACTAATAAACAGTGTGGCTAAAGTATTTGAAAAAGCTATTAAAAAGACGCTAGTGTCATTCTTAACTAAATATAAATTATTTGCCAAGTCGCAATTTGGTTTCAAGGAAAAGCTATGAACAGAAAATGCTATTTTCTCGTTTGTAAGCAATGTAGTTGATGCCTTGTTACGTGCCATTTTGGCACTAAACATTTTCTAGTTTTAGCTTTGATGTGCGGAAGTTTTTGCGCCTTAAAATTCAAAAGACTCGGTGCGCGTATTTCCGTCACGTCAAAAGTGGGTTGGGCGAATAATTTCGCGCCGACGCGTGAAAGGACAGAAAAGTGGGTTTTTTTCCAATGGGCTCTGTAACGTGGCTTTTTGGCCTGTAACTTCGAATAGTGTGGTCGTGTTAGGTATCGTATCGTGCCTTTATCTTTATCTATGTAGATTTCCTTGCCTTGCTTATCTGTTAGTCGCCCCTTATACCTGTTTCCTTATTCGTTCCTGCATAGGTAGAAGATAAATTTGTCGCAGCCTAGGGCGAACCGAGTTCACGACCCCGGGAGGAGGCCACCACTGCTAGCAGCTACCATCTTTAAATTGCCTTGAAGGGGGCCACCAGCAGTCCTGATAGACGTAAGCAGACGCCAACTTTAACTCAATCCCGCTGGACGTCGGATTTCTTATGTAAGTACCTATTGTCTTAACCTGTTTGCGAATTAAATAAATATTTTCCGTCAATTGCGCATTAAATTTGTGCATTGTGTGACGTCATTGACAGATGGGCGCGCGCCGAAATCTGTATAAAGATTAGCGTTACCAACTGCCCGCGCTTGCGGAGTTGTATTTATGAACATTTAAGTGTAAGAGCCTTAGATTCGGACAATAAGAAAATTGGCGTGTTAGATATATCCAAAGCGTTTGACACCCTACAGTTTCACATTCTATTGCAGAAGTTAGAACACCTGGGTATTAGAGGTTTGCCAAAATTACTATTGCAGGATTATTTATCGAACAGAACCCAGTTTGTTAGAATCAATAACTATGTAAGTGCAGCATCGATCATCATATGTGGTGTTGGCGGTGGAAGAAGGTTCCAGAAATGAACTACAACACAATGCAAAGACCGCATTAAACAAAGCCCTAGAATGGTGCAATGCAAATAAGATGACGATAGCACATGACAAAAGAACTTATATGATAGTTAAAGATTCTCTAGAAAGAGACCCTATCATTAAACTGAACAGAGGCAGAATACGAAAAACACGCGTGGCCAAATAACTAGGGCTAACCCTTGATGAAAAACTAAACTACGAAAAACACACACAAACACCATACAAACCCCACACATCACAAATACCACAAACACAGATCACACGAAACACAGAAGTTTGACGTAACGCATCAAATGTGTAATACAAAAGCACAGTCCACCCAACACACATGGGAACCGACAACAAACAAGCGGTATTCTCCCAATGAAATACCAGGAACTACGTGTCTCCTGAAAATCTACCAGAAGGCTCGTGAATCCTGACGACCGGAAGTGATACCAGTGAAAACGAAGTGAAAATAGTGAAAACGGCAAAAGTGCGGCAAACGTACCTCAAACACAAGTTTCCCCCAGAACACTTATTAGCATTAGAATACTAATATTAGTAAGATAAGGACTCAATACTAACCATCTAACCAAAAAAATACAATTAACTAAAATAAACAAGAAAAAATACAAACCATATTCGTAATTGCTTTAAGAAATCTAACACTGTGTAACAACCCGATTTTCAATCGCTTTGTTGAGCATAAAATTGTATCATTATTTCTTATATAATGTTACGCTACTGCGTACCAAAACTTAGATTATTATCAGTTGACACAATTTAATTATTACTTGTATATTTCACGAACCGTGGTTGAATTATTATATGTACGGGTTACAAAGCCTGCATAGACCGTGGTGGAATAATCTCATACAAGCGAATGCTTCTATATTTTAAAAAGCTTTCGTTTTACATCTACGGTACCTGGGATCGCATAATATTTACAATACAATGTATTGAGAGGGTGAGTTTCTGGTATTTAAACATATGGTGCGGCCGCAGGGCCAGACGGATTCATTGGGGGGTTTGCAGGAATGTGGGCAGATGTAAAGAAGCGGCAAGGATTCCAGGCTTTTTTTGATGTGTCTTTGGGTGAAGACGTGTTTGAGTGTTGCTTAGAACACGTAAGTACTTATTTTGTTTGAAAGGACATTTATTTTTAATAATGCAAGTAACCCTTTGCTATAAATTTCCTTCTGATACTACATCGATTTATGTAGACCATTATTGAATTGTAACGAGTTAACCGGAGTATTAATTCTGGGTACCGGTGTACATACATTATCGGGCCTGTCAAATAATTGTTACTTCTTTATGAACAACGTTGCCCGCGAAGTTATTTTGTTGTTTTGTGTTATGAATATTTACAAATGGTTGGTTACAAAGACTTTTCATTGTTGTTTTTCTTTGTAAAAGTAAGAAATGGTTTAACACAAGATATACAGCATTAATATATTTTTATAAATAACGTTTCGCTTTTATACTATACTTACAAATACTTTTTGTAATATATTGCATCTGTGCACAATATTAATTTTATTTGTATAATTTTTAAAATAGATTCTTGTACTTTTTTGTATTAAACGCTGATGCAGACATTTGATAAGGTGTGGTATTGCGTCTATTTCGAATTTTTAGTTCTGTTTTATCAATTAGCATAGTTGCTTGTAAAACAAGTAATCTGTAAACAATTAAAAATAGGATATGCAATCTTATTAGTGCTTTTGTTAAATTAATTAAAGGTATTAAGTTAATCATAGTTAGGCTAAGGTTAGGTATATGTGATGACGTGCACGTCCCAAGATAACAATTAGGTTAGATAGAGTTACGTTATTTTATGTCGGAATAGTGGGCTCTGTAGGCCTTATTGCATTTCGAGTTCCAGACTGTTATTTATTTGTTTATACATGCTAGTCCTGACAGTCGATGGTATAATAAAATGTTATTGCTTTTTCTAAACTACGAGTTTATTTCATGATTACTTTTATTAGGTATCAGTGCCTTTCCGCTGATTGGCGCCCATGTTTATTATAAATTGTTAATATATTGTAACGCGCTACTACTACCGCGTTTCTTTAATTTAAAACAAGTAATAATAATGGTCTTTATTACTCACTGTTCACAAGTCTAATTAACAGTATATGCCTTATTTATAGATGTTTTCAGTCCACTTAACAATGAAGCACTATTACACTAATGAATTTACAAGCACTAATATCTTCTTAAACTAACTTCTTTACCCTAGGTCCAATAACCACACTAACACAACTATTTGTTTATACACTTCTATTTATTTATGTATACTGCAAGCTGCATGCACATTAGACACAGCATATCATTTATGTATATATTCTAAAAACTCAACTACGTTTACTTTACAACGATATAATTTATATTAGACATTCAAGAATAGACTAACTCTTACATTCATAAGCGGCCTTATATATACCCTGCATTAAGATATGACTCATTATCTAGAACTTTGTAGAAGGATTCTCGAATGCTGAAGAATACGCTGTGCCCCGGGCGTTTGTATGTTTGACGGGTTGCCTAATAGTGGATCGCAACACTGCCCCCTCTTTAAAACCGTTACGTCTCGTAACTGTAAATCCATCCTGACGCCAATTCGATGACTGGTGACGGTATCGGCAGCTATCTCCTCTGGTGCATCCACCGCGTCGTTGGAAGTAACAGTCAACACTCTTTTCATGGTCTTGGTAGGCAACCGGTTGATAACAACAAACAAGAACCTGGACGTTGGTTCCCTGGAAAACTACTTCTAGCATATTTCGGACTATCCTCCAATCCAAGCGATCCAGTCCACAGCCCAGCTTGGGCACCGCTAGTCTCGTTACTCCATTTTCCATCATCTGCGCCTTAAGATTTAGCAAAGCCTCCCATAGATGTCCATAACCAGGTCTCTGCCATGAAGAATTTTTGGTGACCAGATAGTAAACATAACGATTTTTATCTTGAAGAACCAAAGATTTTCCTACAGTTGGCTGCTGTTGTACTAATTCATCCACACATCCAAACTTTTTCTTGAAAACAACAGCTATTCCCCTTGACATTGCCAAATCTTGAGCTACGCAATGTGCAATGGAATACTCTTCTGGTGCTCTAAACAGATCTTGCTGTTTTTCAACAACAACGCCAAATCTCGCTTTAGCGGAACCACCATAGGCCGCCATAAAGCTCTCAAAATCTACATTTGGCTCATGATTAATAACTTGCCGAACACCATTATCATTATTCGAGTCCTCCTGGTTGTTGCCAGCGTAGGATGTTAAACGGTCAAAGTGTACCACTTTTGGTTTACCACGAGGGGATCTTCTGATCCGGTACACTACATCGTTAATCCTTTTAACACTTCGTACGGCCCTTCCCATTGTCTTTGTAGTTTTGGCGACAATCCACGTTTTCTTTGTGGATTGTACAACCACACTAAATCTCCAGGTTGATAACCACCTTCTTGTGCTCTCGTGTCATATTGTGATTTCATTCGATCGCTTGCTGCCTGTATATTCTTTCGGACGTTTTCGTGAATACTATTTGATCTTTCACGAAGCTTACTAACGTAATCTTCACCTGCGATCTCTTCTCCAGGTTTAAATCCAAACTGAAGATCACATGGTAGCCGCAATTCACGTCCTAGCATTACGCAAGCGGGCGAGTACCCTGTGCTGTCATGTACCGAAGATCGGTACGCCAGTAGGAACAAATGTAGATATTGGTCCCAGTCTCGTTGATGTTCAGAGACAACTTTGGTCAGGTACTTCCTAACGTCCTGTTCATTCTTTCAACCATTCCATCCGATTGGGGATGAAGTGGCGTAGTTCTAGTCTTCCTGATTCCAAGATGCTTGCAGACATTTTGAAACAATGCTGATTCGAAGTTTCGACCTTGATCAGAGTGTAATTCCAACGGAACTCCAAAACGACAAAACAACTCCCTGACTAGTACATCTGCAACCGTCTCGGCTTCTTGGTTAGGTATAGCATATGCCTCCGGCCATTTGGTAAAATAATCCATTGCAACCAAGATGTATTTATTCCTTTCTCTGATTCAGGAAACGGACCAGCTATATCAATGGCTACCCTCTCAAAAGGATTCCCCACGTTGTACTGTTTCATTGGGGCTTTCCGTTTTGTGACCGGGCCATTTGCAGAGGCACACAATTCACATTTCCGGCACCACTCCTTCACATCTTCTTTGCAGTTCACCCAATAGAATCTTTCTCTCACTCTTTCGAGAGTTCTTTTCACGCCAAAGTGCCCTCCGGAAATACCATCGTGCAAGTGCTGCAACACTTCCGGCACTCTGCTTCTCGGCACTATCACTTGAAGTCTCTCAGTGCCATCTTCAAGTTCCAGGCGTCGTTTCAAGATTCTATTTTCCATCATCAAGGAGTCCCACTGTGCCCAGTATGCCTTCAGGCTCCTACTTAAAATACTAATTTCTTCCCAAGCTGGTCGTTGTCCTCTATTTTTCCACTTAATAATACGTCCCAATTCGGCGTCATTCTCCTGGTCTTCTCGCATTCTTTCGGGTTGCCAAGTATCATCGGTTACTGTCATTCTATGGATGACACTTATTTTCTCTTCCATCTTGGAGCAATGATTGCAGTCCACCGGACAAGGTCTCCTTGATAGAGCGTCTGCATTCCGATGGCTAGTTCCTACACGATGTTCTGTATCAAAGTCATATTCCTGCAGCCGCTCTATCCACCTTGCCACTTGCCCTTCAGGATTTCGAAACTGCAATAACCATTTCAGTGCAGCATGGTCTGTTCTCAACAGGAATTTACGGCCGTATAAGTACTTATAAAAGTGCTCTACGGATTTGACGACGGCCAACAGCTCCTTCTTGTCACACAATAGTTCCTTTCTGGCCGCGACAAGACCTTGCTGAAATACCCAATAACTTTTCTTGTCCGTCCTGCACTTGAGAAAGAACGCCTCCTATAGCTGTGTTACTGGCATCGGTATCCAACACAAATTTCCCTCCATCCGTGGATAACTCAAAATTGGTGCTGTAACCAGTAGCCGTTTCAGTTGTTCAAATGCACTGTGGCAGTCGTCATTCCAATCATATTCTTGTCCATCTTCGGTTAATTTCGTTAACGGTTTGGCAATGTTCGCAAACCCCAGTTCCGCGGTCGTTGTCTTTCCAGTTTTTCCACACGGTTGATTATTTCATCTATGCTGTTCTGGGCTTGATCAGGTTCCTCTAAGGCAGACCGAACTTTGTGACTCATTCTGTGTGATGTCTGCTTAGCTGCTTCAAATTCAAGCGCATGAGCCAGTGCGTCATCTAACATTTTTGGCCGTGCTAATCTTAGCGCTTGCTGTATTTTGCCATCTTTAACGCCATCCACAAATGTTTGTACAGCCAGTTGTTCGAGGAAACTATCTGGTGCCGTTGGATATGCCAATCTAACTAATCTGGCGATGTCAGCTTCGAATTCTTGCAGGCTTTCACTTGTCTTTTGCGAGCGGTTCTTAACTTGTGCGTGGTAAACCTGTTGAAGGTGAGCATCTCCATATCTCATCTCAAGCTTCGATGTTAAAAGGCCGTAATCATTCTGCTGGTGATTAGGAATCGTTTGTAAGATGTTAAGAGCTTCCCCCCGTAGGGCCACTATTAAGGAGATAGCCTTCTCTTTGTTGCACCAACCGTTGGCTATTGCCGCAGCTTCAAATTGTTTCAAATATGTGGGCCAAGGTGTTTTGCCATCGAAAGTGGGTGGTTTCACTTTAAATTTAGACGGTATGGACTCGCTTCTTTCCATGGTTCTTATTTCTGGAATGTTCTCATTTACAACTTGATTTACTAATTCAAGCGGCCGTGTTGTTAGTGAAATAACTTGCTCTTGCAGTCTCATCACATCTTCTTCCATTTTATCAATTTACTGTCCAACTTTTGCTCAACTGTTTTTACCTGTTCAGTGACATCTTCTTTCAATGCAATGGAGCTTTCCATTAATCTTTGTTCTAACGTGGCTGTTTTTCATTCAACTTTTCTTCTAACTTCGCAGCATTTTCGCTTAACTTTTCTTCTATTTTCTCAGCATTCTCACTAAACTATATTTCCATTTTCGCAGCATTTTCACTCAACTTTTCCTCTATTTTCTCAGCATTTTCACTGAGTGTCACTTCTAGTTTAGCCAACCTCTCCTCCATACCGGATTTAAAATCCTTGAGGAAATTCATTAAACCTTCTGCGTCCATCTTATTTTGGCTTCTTGTAACTGGCATATATAAACTACTTAAACGGCTTTAGACTTGTGTGCTTTCCTTTTAATTAATCACTATATACCCCACAAATGCCTGACACCAGTGTAACGCGCTACTACTACCGCGTTTCTTTAATTTAAAACAAGTAATAATAATGGTCTTTATTACTCACTGTTCACAAGTCTAATTAACAGTATATGCCTTGTTTATAGATGTTTTCAGTCCACTTAACAATGAAGCACTATTACACTAATGAATTTACAAGCACTAATATCTTCTTAAACTAACTTCTTTACCCTAGGTCCAATAACCACACTAACACAACTATTTGTTTATACACTTCTATTTATTTATGTATACTGCAAGCTGCATGCACATTAGACACAGCATATCATTTATGTATATATTCTAAAAACTCAACTACGTTTACTTTACAACGATATAATTTATATTAGACATTCAAGAATAGACTAACTCTTACATTCATAAGCGGCCTTATATATACCCTGCATTAAGATATGACTCATTATCTAGAACTTTGTAGAAGGATTCTCGAATGCTGAAGAATACGCTGTGCCCCGGGCGTTTGTATGTTTGACGGGTTGCCTAATAGTGGATCGCAACAATATGTATTGATGATTTTTATCCATATCGCATATTTGGTAAGTACAAGCAAGGGTTTAGTTAAGAGTTTGAACCACGACCTACGCCGCTGAGTTTAGTCTGCCTGGCCTTAATTAACCGTCTTGACTGGTCTTTACAGGCCCTCGACGGACGGTTGATTATGCAATTATTACAACTAGCTTCAGTAAAGTAATGTTTATATTTTCAATGTTGTAGCACAACTAGAAATTCCTACAGGGAAAATATTCTGGCAACATCATCAGCACGACAAAATACACACATACACGCACACGCACAAGCACACACACACAACAGAGACTGTACGTGGCCTCCTTGGTTTCTGGCTGCCGACGACCAGGACACGTACAGGAATGCGTACTTCTCGGTTTTTGATTCCCGGCTACCGGCGGTTAGAAATCGGGAGAGGGAAACAGTCCCAAGGATCTCACCACAGACATAAGCACACGCACACACATGCATGAAAACAATAAACACACACACCATTATAGCACACCGGCACGACAAAACGCACACATACACGCACCAAAACACACACAAACACGCACGTACACGTACTTGCACGCACACGCATACGCAAACAACACAGACATATACACACACGCGCACACACATACACACCAGGCACTGTACGTGGTCCCCCTGGTTTCCGGCTGCCGACGGCCAGGACACGTACAGGAATTCGAACTTCTCGGTTTCTGATTTCCGGCTGCCGATGGTCGGAAGCTGAGAAGGAAAGCAGTCCCTAGGACATTACCACAGACAGAAACACACACACGCACCCTCACGTGCGCACAGACACAAACACACACGCACACATACACATAAGGGACTGTACGTGGTCCCCCTGGTTTCCGGCTGTCGACGGCCAGGACACGTATAGGAATGCGAACTTCTCGGTTTTTGATTTCCGGCTGCCGACGGTTGGAAGCTGGGAAGGAAAGCAGTCCCAAGTACATTACCACTGACGGAAACACACACTCACGCACCCACATGCGCGCACAGGTACTGACACACACACACACACGCGCGCGCGCAGTATTTCAAAACGCAAATAATTTAAGAATAACCAATATAACTTAAGGTAGCAAATAATTCTGTTAGATTTCTTAGGAGTAATAGGTTTGCTGAAATTTTTAAATAGCTAGCAGACTAATTGTAATGTTAGAATAAATACAAAAAAAATCATAAAAATGTGGCGTTCCACAAGGAAGTATTCTAGGACCCCTTTTTTTCTGCTATATATTAATGACTTAAAAAGCTTATAATTAGTATGTAAAATAACATCATACGCAGATGCTACTGCCCTAACATTTAAAGGCCTAACGTGGGACGAAGCCATAAATAAACTTAACACAAGCATGAAGATAATTAAAAACTATTTTGATTCTAATCTACTAACGTTAAACATGGAATAAAACAAAGTTTATCACTTTTTCCTTATATAAACCTCAACAACCTATCCTGAATGAAATCAAAATTCATCATTTCTAATGTGGGATACACGCAAACCGCTCTTGTGAGGACATAATCTATAAAGCAACCAAAATACAGTACCTGGGAGTGATAATAGATAAACATCTTAGATGGAATGCCCATGTAGGGTTATTGATAAAGCGTATACCTAAAACAATTCCTGTCTTTTTTGAAACAGAGATGTATTACAAATAAAGGCACTCAAGGTCTTATAGTATGCACTTGTTGACTCTAATATCAATTATGGTATTGTTTGTAGGGGTTCGGCATATGAGGAAATCCTGAACCCAATTGAGATAATACACAAGTCAATATTAAAAATTATGTTTAATAAACCTAAACTGTACTTTACTAATTGGTTATATACAGACAGTAATATATTAAACGTAAAACAGAAACATGAAAAGTATCTATTGCTTTCTACATAAAAACTCACAAATAAGAAACTGCTTATTCACTCATATGTATCATACAAGGGATAAATTAAAACAAGTCTGTATTGTACCAAAAATTAAGAAATCTGTTAAGCAGAAATTGATCGCCTATCAGGGCCTTAAGTTATACAATATTTTGCCACTTCAATTACGGAATATAAACAACTATAATCTATTCCGCAAAAAATTACTAGATATGTTTTTGAAAATAGTAAAACCTAAGAGCAATTGTAAACAGTCGCGCTACCAACTGTGTAATAAACCTACAAATATACTACCTATATTGATGAGAGAAAATTTTATTGCAATTTACAACTGCGAGTGTGCATCGAAATATTTTAATACTTCATTCACTTCATACGGCACATGTAAGAACTCTTGGTTCTTAGGTGCCTAATCTTAACATTTATAATGCTACTCCTTATTAAAACATGTATTGAAAATATTAAATAATTTGTTATTATACCCCCGTCGGTGAGGTACACGAGCCACTGCAGTAGTTGGTAGCAATGTTAAATAATTGTAAAAATGATGCGCAAATAAGACTTTACGTCACATAATTATTTAAAATTACTACATTACATAAAAAAGCAAGAAAAGTACTTACGTAAACTGTAGGACTTCTCACAGCATTACTCCATGATGGCGGCAGCGGGGCTCCGTTGATCTTTCGGGCGTAGATAATTCGTAGCCCCAGTTGAAACCAAATTAAATTTGTCTTCTTTTCCGTAGCGGAACACAGGAATACAGGTAAGGATGATACAGAGCAAAGATGAGGCAAAGGAACCTACATAACAAAAAAAGAAGACACGATAAGACACAAAAATAACTACATTCGCCCACGTCTCGGTCACCAGTCTCGACGTATCCGGAAATCCACCACTTCCCCTTTTTGCACTCCGCGAGGTGCAATCTCGCGCAAACGCAACCATTTCAAGCGACGAAAATACACGCACGTCTTTTTAAATTATTGGCGCAAAATTTTTACAAATTAAAACTAAATTTGGAGTTGTTTACGGCCGATTTTTCGGCACGTAACATTGTTAGCATTACTGGTACTTATTATTATTATTAATATTAATATATCTATTTATTTATCTATCTATCTATCTAATTAGATCTAGTTTGGTTAAGGGACGTGGGATTAAGATGTTGGAGGCATTATTCAAATCAAATGAATGATGTAACTACAATAATTTAGAATACCAAGCAACGATGAAATCATTTCTAACCTTAAAATCATCATAATGAATTTGATAAAATTTTAGTATTAATAATATAAACTACAAGGGTAGACTAAAATAATACTTCCTCTGACTATTTTATTATTATTATCAAATCAAGAATAAAAAATTGTATTTTTTAAAGGAAATAATTCTAACCCTATTTGTGGGATTTGCCAATGCATAAATTATTAAACTGATATAGGATTGTAAACATTTTAAAGAAATGTTGTAATAAATATATCTTCCGGGATTGGACCTCCATGGATAGTAGGTACACCTCAAATTGCTTTCTCTAATCTTTATTAAACAATATAAAAACTACTGCTTTAGAATAATGCTACAGAAGTTTATTTTGTATAAAATGCAAAACGAGAGCCTTCATTCTTTCGTTGTACTCATTAGACTTAGAAATTGTATAGCTAAATACATCTGCCATAGAATTTCCAGATTCAGTAAAGTTAGAATAATCCATTATTTCATTTTCTTCCGATAACATAATTTTAATAACGTTTATGGAAATTAGTAGTCCGAATTTTGCAAGATCTTTCCATTGTTGGCGAAAAACGGTGAACGGATATACTTTCTCTGGATTAGATCCTAATTTCTTTATATAATTTGATAGGCTACTATAATATACATGCAGGTAATGTTCAAAATTGTCCAAAATACTGCTGGGACTGCAAGAGTAGAAAAAGAATGAAAGATCAAGAACTGGTGGTGCTACCATAGTTATTTGAAAATCTATAAAACGGAGTTGTGTAGGAGTTTTAGTGTTGACCATGTCCTAAAAAAAATAGAATTAGTTTGCAATGTCACCTACATTTAACGAATTTTATATATATATATATATATATATATATATATTGTAGTGGTTTTAAAGGGCTAAATCTACGTATAAACAAAGTAATTTCAAAACACCCTGTATAATGGAAACAACCAGAATTTACGTGCGAAATTTATTCCAGTTAGTTTATTTTTAAGTAACAAGTATTAACAAAATTTTACAAAGAATGAATAAAATTTAGTTAGGTTCGTAAAGAAAAAAATGTTAGAAGCCAATGCAATTAATTTATTAATTTAATTGAGTTTAATTGAACGGTTATTTACGTATAATATGCATAAAAGCGTGTAAAAATCAATAATACCAAGGTGAAACGCGTTGCTAACAAACAAATATATCAGTTGGGTTGAAATACGCTAAAAATCCAACTCCTAAAAATGTTGTGTTAAAACGTTTGTTAAATTGAACACCTGCAGGTTTCTAAATGTCAAGTTCCACTTATTTTTATAGATAATAAACAAGCTTCAAAGAATATCGGGTAAACGGTCGGATGTTTTTGCATGAAACACTAATAAGAGGTTATTTAAAGCACGTTCACGTGGGTTAGATAGCAGATGGTCAGGAATACCAATTTCTACCACTTAAACAAGGTTGGAAAGAGGCGTAAGATATGCATAAGCAAGAGACAGCGTTAGTATAGGCGGGATTTGTAAAACGTCAATGCATAGACTATTGGTCGATATCGTTAGTCGCACATCAGACAAGACACGGGAATATTGAATATTAATTTTCAGAAAATGTAACGACGCGCTAAATTTCGAGGATTTAGAAATCGGTTGAACCAAATTTTTAAGAACGTGTTATTGTAAATGAGGAACTTCGAATGAAATGCGGCTAAGAGGTGGCATCGGAAATTGTATAAATACCTTTTCAAAATATAATAAAAACCCTTAGTATTTGATCGCTTCAGACTACGTACGAAAGTTACCACGAGCTTGTAAGTATAGAAAATTATTTTAAATTATATAGCACTGTGTTAGCCTCATAATTTGTACGCGAATTGTGCCGAGTTTAAAATTTATTGAGGTGTCACATATATTTTTTTAACAAGCTCGTGTAGTGACGTTATGTAACGTGGATTCAATTAAATAATTATGAAAGAAGTATAATTAATTTAGATTTGGAAATTGAATACACCGTAAAGGCAGCGCAAGCAGCTCAACTTAAATGGGGTTCTACTAATAGCTAGAAGCAGCCTGCAGAGCAGAAAGAAGCAAATATACGGCATCGTCAACGGAGCAGAGATCTTCTAGAATTTCAGGTAACGCTTTAAAATTGTGTTGTTATAAACTAGGAAACTATGAATATTGGGTGACGTATGAGAGTGAATTTTGAAGGTATTGTGCATTATTTTGCGTATTAAAAATAATACGTATAACTAACTCTATTATGGTATTTAAATAGAAATCTCAAGATGTATATAAAGCTTATTAACGTTCCATCAGGAAGTTAAATTTGTAAAGAGTATATGGGTTTGTTTTTTTGTTTGTTGTAACAGTATGCGAAGTATAAGGGCATACATTATTCATAATTAACTGGGTTATTATAAGCTCACCATACTCCAGAGTTTACGTAAATTTAAAATAAATTATAAAGAAAGAATGTGAAATAAGATATTAATCAGGGCCCATTTACTCCGGGTACATTCTATGTGTTTGATAATTTAAATTAAAATACAGGACATTACAAAATAGAATTTATGGAGGTGTAACTTGATCACGGAAATGTGGATAATATTGAATTTTATTTGTAAATAGTGATAAATAAAAGATTGTACGATTGGTGTATTTTGTGGTTTTATTGAGAGTGTGCGTGAACGATGCAAAGCATAATAGTGAATCTAGGTATCCAAGAGGAGGTCCAACTGAGCTAGCCAGAAGCAGTTGAAGAAAGCTATTCAACCGAGGAAGAGAGGAATCTGGGTAAGAAATTATTTTTTTTTATTTTTGGTGAAATTTTTGATTTTGTATAAATTAATTTTTGAAACTACTGAGGATCCCGAGGGTTCCACGGCAATATATATATATATACATATTAGGTAATTAATTGTACAAGACAAGTTGATAAATATTAAGGTATTAAATAATAACTTAGACTTTTATTATATATTATTTTTTATAATATATATGTATATATATATATATATATATATTGCTATGATAATAGGGTTATTTAGGGGTATACAGAAGTACAAGGGTTGTACACTCCATGTAAATGACACCCAAGTCTAGAAAATTAAACATTTGTATCATAAAGATAACTTTGTACACAATCCAATTCATTTGTAAGAATAACAATGCATTCATAAACTTTAAATAAATACGCATCAGGAACATCAAAAGTCCAACAAACATGAAATGAATTTTTTTTAAACTCGACGCATTAATAATCATGCGTGCTCATGACAAACAGGTCTTGCAAAACAAGCACATTACAGAACGTAAAAAGTCAATAAAAACGCATCTAATGTTTGTAATTTGTTAAAGATACCTATTATAAGTTTATCTTTTAATTGGAAACTTGATAAAAATTGAATATAATCCAGCACATTGGTAAACAAAAATAAAGAACCATAAGTTTAACTACGTGCGGAATTAAACGGAAAATCTGCATAAATTCTTATACAAATAAAAGGACGTGACTTGAGATGGTACAAGGTATCATGGTCAACGGAATCCACGATGTAAAATGTTGATGTCTACGTGAAGTGCTAAAGCATTGCGACTAAATATTAGGATGGTAACAACATGGAAATCCTAAGACTGGCACGATAGGACAAATGCAACGCCTCAATCAACAAGATAAACTTGGTAAACCTATTATCACAGGTGAATAGGCGTACCTTTAAATAGCACACGAGTTGATAAACAGTGTCTTTCCACAACCAAGGCACGCTCTGTACTTGTCTGAACCAACATAATACGCGAAGTTCAAATATCAAATTAAACAATAATTTAAGTGCAAGTTGGTGATTGAAAAATTTCAAATAATAGTACAAGTGCAAATATACAACAGAAATTTGCCGTTTGACATTTAAAACGGTACCAGGTATAAAACTAATTATTGAACTAAGGGTTAAACTAATTTTAACGAAGTAAGCGATTAAGTGTTAAACTGGGCGTTTAACCAAGCTGTGCTGCGCGATTCAATAAACAACTACCAAACAAAATCAATAAGAAAATCTAACTGAAAACAATCCAAGGACACTGGCAATAGCACGCAGTGGCATTTCTAAGAATTAGGGTGCATGCAGAGACGCGTATTCACAACCAGGAGTTTAAAAAGAACAAATAACAGGTCATAGATAAAATTCATGAATAGCTTAAGATATTAATTTCTTTTTGAACATTTAAATTTTTGTATGTACTCAGATATTTATGTAAAAGATCATCAAAAATTATTGGTTGATATGTAGAAATTACGAAAACGGGAAAGAAGGACATTGAACGTTCAACGTACTTCCAGTAGTATACAGAATTATTTTTGCTGGTTTTAAACGGATTTAAGGGAGTCATAATTTGGGGACAAACTAATTTATATTGTTACTTTGATTCAGGTGTTTTCTTAAATAGCAAATAATATTATAAAGGTTGTGGAGATACAAATTGTACATATTTTGGTTATTATATAAATTTTAGTTAATTTTATTTACCTCATTCAGGTGGGAAGTGTTAGATAAAAAGGGTGGAGGGGGGACAAAAACTTCTCTGTTATCGTATCGTTGTGCACTCTGTGTGGAGTTGAACTGAGCTAGTCGAGGCATATAAGACGAATTGTGTGAAACCTAAAATTTATTCTAGGTTATTTAGAGACACAGAGCGGCGGCGAGCAGCAGGCAACTGAACGTTAAATACATCGGAGTACGATGTACTGTAGATTTATAGGGTACAATGGACGTTGGATAGGTCTGATAATTATTTATGGCAGGGTAGTCCATGAATATAAAAATCAATTAGAATTTAAGACGTTTTTATAAACAATAATATAGGAATTTACATTAAACTTTAGGGTTAAGTTTGCGTAGTGGTAGCATAACTGTAAATATGAATATTAAGTAGGAAACGTAGCTTCATAAAGTATAGGGTAAGAATTTGTATTTATAAAGAAGTAGCTTGTAGGTTATTTAATACAAACATTTTCAGTTTTTGTGTATAGTAAAAATCGATAATTTAGAAGGGTAAATTGCTTAATTGCATAAAGTGTACATAATTTAGCATAGTTTAGAGCTTTAATATTGGTTAACCTTGCAAAGATGTAGCGTAAGGTAGGAAAGTGTTGTAGATAAACAATTTATAAACGGCTAAAGGTTCTAAGAAAGAACGTGCAAGCAAACAATTCTTTTCTAGCAACAGGAGAACGTTGAAAATAGGTTCGTGATATTAATTTAGAAAGAGGGAAGATAGTTTATTACGCTCAAGGTCGTTATAAACCAACGAACAAGTTTATTTAAGGTAGGGTGTTGAAGGTTGTATAAATGGATCGATATTAGATAAAGAGGCCGTATTTTAACATGTATTAAAATAAGACAATATTTAGGTGTGCATTAACTTTGAAACAACTAGGAAAGACAAGGACTAATATAATGAACATATGAGAAACGAAGATGTTGTTAGAATATTATTATACTTGTAAATTTGGGAAAGGAGATATAAGGTACGGGTTAGACAAGGACAAAATAAACTGTTAACTGGCATGGGAATATAGAAAGGGTACTAAATAGAAGAAAGAACATTTTTGAATATAAGATAGAGCGAGGTGGCAGTATATACGTGTATTCGAGAGGCGTGTTTTAAATGCTTGTGTTTGTTTCAGTTGACGAGGGACTGCAACGAATTCGACGACCGTTGAAAACTTTAATTAGATTTTCGGAGTGAACGTTTGTTTGTATTCAAAATTCTGAGATTTTTGAGACGGTTGGCATACGGCTGCCAGTTTTTCACAGAAGTGTTGAAAGTTAACGATGGGATTTTTAGAATCGACGACAGTTGAGTGTTATTTGTGTAGAGTGTTGTTGAGAATTGTGAACCGTTGTACAAATTTAACAAGAAAGTTTGTTTGGAGTAGTGGTGTGTTGTTGAAAGTGAACCTAGTCGGGGGTGGGGGGTGGGGGTGATTTTGGTTTATAAAAACCACCGGGAAACGATGAGTCGCTCTGTGTTAGCAAACGCATAAATTTAATACATAAATTATATTAACTCTACGTGACTAGAAAGCGAAAATCAGCACCTGATATATTGGAAACAAACACGGCATGGCGATAAAATCAAAGTTCACTAAATTTATTGTACAAACAATGGTCTATGTGATCTAAAAATATAAAAATCCAAAAGAATAAATGCAATTAACTCGAAATGCTACGTGTCGAAATTAGCGCGTAAATTCTAATATACAACAAAATACGATAGGGATACCCAAAACCGAGTATGTAAAAATCACGTATAATAAAAAACTCTGCGCTTGTCAATAGATAGGCGATTCTTTTAATTACGACCGGATTTGTAAACAAATCAGTTCAACATGAATTAAAGCTTAGTCCACATCATTGAAAAGAGAATATTTACGTGAAGTGATTTATTGTGAAGTAGTAAATGGTACAATGGTAATTGTGAAAAATTAAGAGGTTTGTCGTTTTAACCCTTTAAAAACGTAAGTAACTAAAGGTTGTTTTAATTTAAATTCCAATATTAACATTAATATAAAGGACTCTGAATAATTACTGGATCTAATGAGGAAATTCAACAAGCATTTAATTCAATCATTAATTACCAGGAAGTTTAACAAAAAATGCTAAAATAATTTAAAGCTATACGAAAAAAAATGCAGACCATATCTAAAGCAGATATGGATTCAACGTTGGGAGTATTAAATCACT
The DNA here is from genome assembly GCA_036346225.1 of Platerodrilus igneus. Lineage (NCBI taxonomy): Eukaryota > Metazoa > Arthropoda > Insecta > Coleoptera > Lycidae > Platerodrilus > Platerodrilus igneus. The sequence continues at coordinate 8,114,419 of JARFIW010000002.1, forward strand.
GGGCTGAATACGAGAGCAGTTGGTACAGGGACTGGTTTGAGCATGAAACAACAGGTTAGCCAATCTGAATGTTTTATTATTTTTATTTGTAAATATTTCGTTGTATATTTTTAATCTAAATAATTTAAAAATTAATATTTTGTTGTATTCTTCTAATTTTAATAATTTAAAAATTGCTTTCATGTAAATTTTATGTGAGGGTCAACAAATATTTTTTTTTAAATACACGTTATAAATTACGTAAATTTTTAAAGAAGTTGAATGCACGTTAGTGGGGCTTCAGGTATTAATAATAAGGGTGATTTTTGCAGACTTTGGGAATCATAATTATTAAAGGAATTTTTATTCAATTAATAAAAGAAAGTTCTATTTAGAAAATTCTTAAACATTTCATACATTGTTAATATTTTTGAGAACCTTATAATAATTGTGCCTAATGGTGTTTTGATTTAAAGAAACAGGAAGTATAGGTAGAAGGTAAATTTAAAGGCTTTGTTTGTCGTATTGTCGCAAGCTCCGCGTGCCTATTTAAAAACTGAGCTAGCCGAAGTAATTAAAATTATATATTAAAAATCAAAAATTAACAGAATAAAAATTTTAACCTTTTTAATTCACAAAAAGGGCGCACCGGGTTATTGCTACCGTATCACAACAAAATATAAAATTTCTGCATATTATTTGGTACAACACTATTCCTCCGTGTGTCACCTCGCGTTATTATAGATTTGTTCTAAAAAGAATCGATCATGTGTTAATGTTCAATTGAATCACATCAGCCATCTTCTGGTCTATTGTAGATGTGAGCTTCTACTTCTAGTTAATTCTTGTGACTAGAAGCAAGAGCAATCATATGCCATAGACGTCAAGGTGACTAATGTGAAGCAACCTAAATGTCGTCAGACTTACGGTTGTTTTCAGAACCAGTTGATGTAATCCATTCGTTTTAGTTTTAGGATGACGTCAAATGTAGTAATGAAGTGTTGACAACTGTATACAAATAAATACCTAGAACTACTCTTCAAAGATATTATCATTTAACACAATAAAGGTTGGTAGTTCTGTACGGTGTTGCCACCAATTTTTCTTACTAATGGGAATATTCGTATATCTTTCATTAAATACATTAGAATTTAAACTAACATTGGCAATGTAGCATTAGATCCTGTTGTGATGTAATCCTAAAGTTAAAACGAATGGACTATATCAGATACTTACATCATACTTAAACATTATGTTGTTTGTCCAGCAGTCTCCATGCAAAATGGCGCAATAGTCGTCACACGATTTCAAAGCATTTTCAAAAAATTCCGGTGCTGTGTCGATAAAAGTTTTAAATACTTTTACAGTCTCAGAATCTTTATTCAAATCAAAGGTTTCTGCTAGTTTTTTGCCCTCCTTAACCACTGAAGCGACAAAACCAGTCTCATCGATATATTTCTTTACATTTTGAGTGATGTCTTTAGTGAATTTTTCGAATTGGAGAGGGTTCTGATCTCTCATTGCTAACGACAAACCGTGAAAACGGCCGTATTCTTTCATTACTAAGCTCACGTGATCTTCATCCATTGGTTTACTTCGTTCCCAAAGTTTAAATCCGCCGACCTTTAAATTTTCTAAAATAAGCGTTTCGTAATTAGCAACTGCACTTGATGCATAACACTTCGCAAAACTTGGTAAAGGGGGTAAACCTTTTTCTGTTAGAAATTTCTGCATGTACGGAATAATGGTATTGTACATATAAATTTCTTGTTGATATGCCTCGGCTATTGGTACTTGGCTTCTTACCGCATCGCCTTTTATAGCACTTTTTACGACTACGTTTACTACTTTCCTCTCGGAATCGCCTTCTCCACTTAATTCCAGGGCTGTGATGACTCCTAGGTATCCATCACCTTTTATAGAGCCACTTGCTTCTGTAATGTTGTAATTTTGTAAACCATGTTCATTTGCAATATTTTTTAATAAGTTTGTAATTTCCGTATTTAAAATATGTTGGGTATTTGTTTTGATACTCATAGTGGTGCAGATTAAAATAATTCCTTACGAATGCAAAATTCTAAAAGTGTTTCTATGTTTAAAATTTTTATAGTTTAAACAAATAATGTTTTTAGTTGACTTGAAACAATGAATTAGTTTATTCTTTTATTTGATTTGCTTATTCTTTTATAAGCTCTAGATAGCTTCAACTACTACAATATTTTATGCCAGCTAGTTGTAAATTATAAAAATATATGGGGTCTTTATAACACCAGGATTTATTAATGATAAACCGTCTTTAAATTAGATAATGCTTGGCGTTGTGATTTATATTAAATTGAAAGATTGCAGGATAATATGTAATAACTAGTAATATACTTGCTACAAATCTTGTTTTCTTATACATAATATACGCATTCTTTTGCTATCAGTGTGTAGTATAAATAAACCAATGCTACACTAAAATTTCAGGTAATTTCTAGTGTACACTAGAGCTGAGGTTCGCTGTAAATTCTAATAGTATACCTTGTAACCACAGAAATGCTGTACAAAAGACACACTAATGTTAAAAAATGAAAAAAATTTGTATATAAATTAAAACAAGATAGATGAAAATTTAATAACTAAAAGGTCAATACTGAACACATCCTAACATAATTTAAGGTTATTTAACAAAAAATGTTTTGACATGTTTAATCATTGCATTTCAAAATCATCTTGGTCCGCTCAATACCAAATTATTTTATTTTTTGTATAGCACCTGATTGCACCACATAGTACCACAAGACTGGTAACTAACACCCAAAAACTATATCAGTTATTACAGTTCAAAGTTTGGGGGCTAAGGTGCTCTCAGCTCACCACTACACTTTTTTTGAATTTTTATCTTGCACCTGATGGTACTAATATTGCACCACACGTCAGCCCCCCTATATTTTTTTTAATTTTTCCTCTTGCACCTGTTAGAACTAACATAGCACTACGTAGCACCATCAGTCCCACAGCCAGCACTCAAAAAATGACGTAGATATAGCAGCTTGAAGTTTATGCCATTAGGCGATGACAGCTCCCCCCCCCCCACTCCACTTTTCTTTAATTTCTTTCTTGTACCTGCTTGTACTACCATAGCACCTCTAGATGTAATTTTTCAATGCTCCACGCGAAAGTGCTACATTGGCCAGGAAGTGAGTTCTTTTTAACCTGGAAAATTTTGAATTTTGCCGAACCCTTGCTGTTCCAAGCAATATAGGGATCTTTAACGTGCGTGACAATACTCACACACCAATAGTAAAAGTCTGTGCAAACAAAAATATTTTAACAGGTGTTGACCTCACGAATAAGAAAACAAAACTAACAGATAGGTACTGCTACTAAAAGATAAGTGTACGTGTCCTAAAGAAAACTATTCCTACTTCTTTGTAATGAAAAATAATTCAGCAAAGCTGGCACTATTTTTTGCTAGATGCCCATAGGACGTCAATAAAATAATTGTACTCACATTGGTATAGTGGGAGTTAATGGGTTAAAATTGCTGAATAGTTTTCTTAGTGCCTTTATTTTCAATACAATGAGAAATCATATGAAAACAGAATTTACAAGAGCATATTAAAATTAGTGCATTATTAAAATAACCTAATAAAAATCTTAGCCATTTTGAATGTCTTACAATTATTGTTGTTATCAAATGTGTAATAACTAAATTGCAGCTTATACTCCTTAGCAATTTTTCCAAAAAGTTTAAGAAAATCATTAAAAAATAATATTTGTTACGTTCAAAACCTGCAAATAATTTTTTCTGCAATCATATTTAAAACACCCTAAAATTTTTCAAGCTCAATTTCCTACCATTTGAAATTAGTGCTATTTAATAAAATTTTTCAAGTAATTATTCTAAAAAATTTTGTCTAAAAAATCAAACAGCTGCTTAGGAAACCTAACGTTACAAAGTAGTAATATTTCCTACCACCTGCAGTGACTACATTTTAATTAAAAGCTGCATGTAAATGCACAGGCTTTCTTCTAAAAGATAAGACCACTTACCACCTGCCTACATCTGCTTACAATGGACTTGTTATCTGTTATCCTGCAGCTGTTAAGATGTTACAAAGTAACAAAATTGTTTTCTTTTGTCTAAAAATCCTTTGATAAATGCGTTATCCGCTTGTTGGCAAGCTGTGGCAGTTTGTATTTCGGCAGCTGTTGTCTGGGAATTCTATAAACTTGATTCTTCGGCGATATCTTTGAAAGCCAAATACCCTACCCCATACATGATTCTGTCCTTATAAATAAAGACCGTGCTTTGAAAGGAGGATTGAATACAACATTTTTTTACCGAAGATACATGTTGATAAGTCGCGCTACTAAAAATGCTTTTTGTGTTAGCATAAGTTGTGTTAGGGGTTCCGGCAGCTAGCCCATAGAGAAATGCAGCCGCATTTTCCCATCCCTAAGATGAGATCAGCACGAAGCCAATTGCTCAAAGTACAGTTTTCTGTTTTCGTAATTTTTTGATGCTGCTGTGAAGAATAGACTTTTTATTTTCTGTTATTACTTTTAATTATCCAGTAAATTATCAACACCACGTTACAGAACTCACATGCACAATGCACGAGCGACTATGTTAAAAATTAGTCAATTAAAGTTTGTCCGTTTTACTGTTTCTTTTGTCTTTTTGGTATAGACATTATCGTAAAGAATTTACGCATCAATTTAAAAATAGCTAATATATGATTAATTTAAGGTAGGGTGTATAATTTTAATGTTATAATATTTTCTGAGGAGGTGCACTTCACAATGCAGCGTATATATATCATCATCATTAGGTTTTCAGTCCTGGAACTGGTTAGACGCGTACCATCATTGTTTCCTATTCTGAACTAACCTGAAATTTACACAGTCTGTATCTATAACTATCTGATCTAGGTCTACATCTACCTCTTTTTCATATCTCTGCTTGTAATATATCCCATACTATTCCCCAAAAATGCCTTAGAACGTATCCTGTCCTTCTATTTCTCTTATCTTTTCCCCAGATATCTTTGTTCCCCCACTATTTCTATAACCCATTTGTTATTATCTTTGTCTGCCCATGCTATCGTCCTCATACATCTGAAGCACAGCATTTCAAAAGGCTGCTACCGTTTTTCTGTCTGCGTTTCAGACTGCCGGTATTTCACAGGCATACTGTGCTGTGCTCCACACATATGCTTTCAACAATTTTCTTCTTGTTCTATGTTTGTTGTCTTTCCTCATAGGCGTTGCTCTTTCTTGTTAGATGCAGTTCGGTCACCTTCTATTGTTTTACAATTATATACCCTATTTCTCTGACCTTCAGTGGTTGCAAAAGGAGGTAAGCAGCATGTGGCTGCAAAGTTCCCCCAACACTTAACCATTTACCGATTTAATATATTTTCCAATATATCTTTTCGCACAGTCATCATTAGTTGCAGATATTTCGCAACCAACAACTAATTGTTTATACTAATCATCAGATTTATCTGCGCTTATTTTTTCGTCATTAGGTCTTCCGTCTCAAAACTGCACTTATTTATATTCTGAGCTAGCCCACATTGTTCACTGATATTCTCACACAGCATGTGTATACAGCTCGTTGCCCTTCTATTGTTTTCTAACTTTATGCTCTATTTCATCGAGATTCAGTGAAGGGGGTTAAGCAACCTGTGGCTACCAAGATCTCTCAACGCTTAGACATTTGAAGAAAGAATTGTTTTCCAGTAAATCCTTTCACACACTTAACATTATTCGAGAACATTGCCCAACCAATTCTTGTAGTTACTTATAATAATCATCATGTTTAGGCACAGTTATTTTTTCGTCATTAGTTTATTCATCTTGGGATTGGCTGGATGCGTACCTCCATTGATTTCTATTCTGGGCTAGCCTACACATCTCCCTGAAACCCCCACAGCCTACATCTTTCACTATCTGTGTGCAGTAGTCTAACCTAGGTCTGCCTCTTCTTCTCTTTTTTCCTATTTCTGCTTCTAATATATTCCGCACTATTCTCTCATGCCGTAGTATGTGGCCTATCATCCTATCTCTCCTATTTTTTACCGTTTTCCACATATGTCTTTCTTTCCCTACCATTTTTAGTACCTCTTCGTTCTTAACTTTGTCTGTCCATGGTATCTTCATCATAAGTCTGTAGCACCACACTTCAAAGGCTTCTACCTTTTTTTTGTCCGCTTCTCCTACTGTCCAGGCTTCACAGCCATACAGTGCTGTGCTCCACACATATGTTTTAAGCAATCTTTTCCTTGTTTTTATGTTTGTGGTCTTTGAACACAGTAGTTGCTTTTTCTTGTTAAATGTAGCACGACCTTGTGCTAATCTTTGTTTTATATCTTTTGTGCTTTTCCCATCTTGCGTTATTTGGCTTCCTAGGTAGCAGAAATCCTAAACCTCCTGTAAGTTCGCGTTACGTACTTGTATTCTTGTTTTTGATTTATTTTCGCCACCTTTGCATACTAGAACTTTAGTTTTAGTTTTGTTAATTTTCATACCGTAGCTCTCTGTTAGAACCGTTTCCATTTCATTAAAATCAGCTTCTAACTCTTCCTTGCTAGACGCTAATACCGTTATATAATCTGAAAATCTAAGCATATTAATTTTTTGTCCTTGCATGGTAATTCCAAATGTCTTCCTGCGTTTCACAGTATTCATTGCCTCTTCTATGTACAAGTTAAAAATCATTGGGGATAGGGCAAACCCTGTCTCACCCCTTTCCTAATGTTTACTTATCTATGTTTCTGCTCTAATTCTATTACTACTGTTTGTTTTTTGTATAAGCTATGTACTATTCGTCTATCCCTATAACTCATTCCAATCTTTTTGAGTATTTAAAACTTTTTTTTTCCATTTTACATTGTCGAATGCTTTTTCCAGGTCTATAAACCCTATATACACGTTTTCCCCTTTTTCTATTGTTTTCTAGATTATCACTCTCAGAGCTAAAATATCCTCCCGTGTTCCCCTGTTTTGCCTAAACCCAAATTGGTCTTCTCATAGTATTTCTTCCGCCCGTTTTTCCATTCGTTTTTGCACAATTCTAGTTAATATTTTTGACACGTGTGCTGTCAAACTTATTGTTCGAAAATTTTCACATCTATCTGTGCCTTTCCTTTTTGGTATAGTAACTATGATGCTACGTTTGCAATCTTTGTGTATCTCGCCTGTCTCATACATATAGCTTACAAGTTGGAAGAGACGTTCTGTTACTGCTTGTCCAGCGGTTTTTAGAGTTTCTGCTTGCACCTTATCTGTACCCGGCGCCTTACCATTTTTCAGACTCTTTAATGCTAATTCAAACTCATCTCTAAGTATAGGATATCCCAAGTCATCATATTCAATGTCTGATTCCTGTTCTAATGCAGTTCTCCTGCATATAAATTCCCTATTTATTTTTGCCATCTACCCACTTTCTCTACGTTTTCTATGATGACGTTTCCTCGTGCGTCCCATATATTTTTGCTATACGGTAGCTATCACCCAAAAACACTATCAGTTATTTTAGTTCAAAGTTTGGGGGGGCTAAGGTGCTCTCAGCTCACCACTATACTTTTTTTAAATTTTTATCTTGCACCTGATGGTACTAATATTGTACCACACATCAGCCCCCCTACATTTTTTCAAATTTTTGCTCTTAGACCTGTTAGAACTAACATAACACTACGTAGCACCACCAGTCCCATAGCTAGCACTCAAAAAATGACGTAGATATAGCAGCCTAAAGTTTATGCCCTTAGGCGATGCCAGCCCCCCCCCATTCCACTTTTTTTAAATTTCTTTCTTGTAGCTGCTAGTACTACCATAGCACCTCTAGATATAATTTTCCAATGCTCCACCCGAAAGTGCTACATTGGCCAGGAAGTAAGTTCTTTTTAACCTGGAAAATTTAGAATTTTGCAGTACCCTTGCTGTTCCAAGCAATATAGGGATCTTTAACGTGCGTGACAATACTCACACACGGTACATACATTTTACCTCTCAACCGATCGAGGACGTATTTTTGTGAAAAATGCTCGCCTAACATTTATTAAGAGAACCGGGTCAAGACTCACACCCGGTACCTTGGACGACTATCATAGCACCAGATAGCAACACCGATCGTATAGCTAGCACCCAAAAAATGGCGAAGATATAATAGCGCACACTTTGGGGAAAACTAAAATGGTGTGAGCCTCCTGACAAAATTTTTCTTTTATTTTTTCTCGTTTCTGATAATACTAACATAGTACCGCATACCACCACCAGCTACATAGCTAGCACTCAAACAACGACGTAGGTATAACAGTTTAAAGTTTGGGGGTTAGGTAATGCAAGCCTCCCCCTCCCAACTTCCTTTAATTTTTTCTCTTGCACCTGCTAGTACTAACATAGCACTACATAGCACCACCAGTCCTATAGCTAGCACTCAAAATATGACGTAGATGTAGGAGCTTAAAGTTTATGCCTTTAGGCGATGTTAGCCTCCACTTCACTTTTTTAAAAAAATTTTACTTGTACCTGCTACTACTAACATAGCACCTTATATTTGATTTTTTTCCAATGCTCCACCCGAAGGTACTACATTGACTAGGAAGCGAGTTTTTTTTTACCTGGAAAATTTGGAATTTTGCCGAACCCTTGCTGTTCCAAGAAAGGTAGGGATCTTTAACGTGCGTGACAACACTCACACACGGGACCTCCAATTTACGTCTTATCCGAACAAGGGTATACTTTTGTGAAAAATGCTCGCCTAACATTTTTCAAGCGGACCTTGTCGGGATTTGAACCCGGGACCTTACGCGTAGTAGTCACACACACACCACAATACCACGGAGTCGCCTACTAACATAGTACGGCATAGCACCGCTGATCATATAGCTAGCATCCAAAAAATGACGAAGATATAATAGCACAAACTTTGGGGAGAACTAAAATAGTGTGAGCCTCGTGACAAAAGTTTTCTCTTATATTTTCTCGTTTCTGATAATACTAACATAGTACCGCATACCACCACCATTTACATAGCTAACACCCAAAAAATTACGTAGATATAACAGTTTAAAGTTTTGGGGTTCAGGTAATGCCAGCCCTCCTCCCTTCAATATTTTTTTTAAATTTTTTCTCTGGCACCTGCTAGTACTAACATAGCCACTATATAGCATCACCAGTTCCATAGCTAGCTCTTAAAAAATGACGTAGATATAGCAGCTTAAGGTGTATGCCCTTAGGCTAGCACCCAAAAAATGACGTAGATATAATAGCACAAACTTTGGGGAGAACTAAAATGGTGTGAGCCTCCTGACAAAATTTTTCTTCTATTTTTTCTCGTTTCTGATAATACTAACATAATAACGCATAGCTCCACAAGTTACATAGCTAGTAACCAAAAAATGACGTAGATATAACAGTTTAAAGTTTGGGGATTAGGTGATGTCAGCCCCCTCGCTCCAACATTATTTAATTTTTTCCTTGCACCTGTTAGTACTAATATAGCACTATATAAGACCACTAGTCCCATACCTAGCACTTAATAAATGACGTAGATATATTAGCTTAAAGTTTATGTTCTTAAGCGATGCCACCCCCCCCCCGTCCACTTTTTTTATTTTTTTTCTTGTATTTGCTAGTACTAACATAGCACCGCCTAACACTACTGATCGTATAGCTAACACCCAAAAAATTGCGAAGATATAATAGCACAAACTTTGAGGAGAACTAAAATAGTGTGAGCCTCCTGACATAATTTTTCTCTTATTTTTTCTCGTTTCTGGTAATACTAACATGGTACCGCATACCACCACCATTTACATAGCTAGCACCCAAAAAATGACGTAGATATAACAGTTTAAAGTTTTGGGGTTAAAGCAATGCCAGCCCTTCTCCCTTTAACGTGTTTTTTATTTTTTTCTCTTGCACCTACTAGTAGTAACATAGCCACTATATAGCACCACCACTCCCAGCTAGCAGTTAAAAATAACGTAGATATAGCAGCTTAAGGTGTATGCCCTTAGCCGGTGTCAGTCTCCACTCCATTTTTTTTGTTTTTTTTTCTTGCACCTGCTAGTAGTAACATAGCACCGCATAGCACCACCTATCGTATAGCTAGCAGCAAAAAATGGCGAAAATATAATAGCACAAACTTTGGGGAAAACTAAAATGGTGTGAGCCTACTGACAAAACTTTTTTCTTATTTTTCTCGTTCCCGATAATACTAACATAGTACCGCATACCAGCACCAGTTACATAGCTAGCTTCCAAAAAACAACGTATATATAACAGTTTAATGCCATCCCCCCCACCAATATTTTTTAATTTTTTCTTTTGCACCTGCTAATATTAACATAGCACTTTACACCACCACCAGTCCCATAGCTAGTACTCAAAAAATGACGTAGATATAGTAGCTCAAAGTGTATGCCCTTAGGCGATGTCAGCCACCACTCCATTTTTTTAAAATTTGTCTCTTGCACCTGCTAGTACTAACATAGCACCGCATAGCACTACATATTGGAGGCATATCTTAATTGCTGCAAGCTAAGGTCTATCTAAACTTCAGGATTTTACGGGTTGGTAATCTAATTGGAAAAAAACCCAAATAAGATAATACGTTTTGCCATTACCTTAATTGAGAAAATTCTGAAAGGTGTTGTTCGGGAGTTGGTAGAACTAGGTCTATCCCACGCAACTGTAAACCGCTTTAGCTTCAACATCTTTCCCAACCCAGCTACCTACATAATTTTTACTGCTAAGCGGAGGCATAGCGGCACTGGTCGAAGTTCTAGCATGTTGGGGGAATAGTGGGGCTGTCACCACTTTCAACTGTTATATCACACCTATTTGGATTAAAGTTAAGCAATCTGTGGTGTTACGCAGTGCTATATTAGTGTTTGTAGGTGCACGAAAATGTTAAAATAAAATTTATAAAGCGGGGGGGGGGACATCTTATATGACCCCAAATTTCGAATCGTTATATTTTGGGTGTTAGGTATGCGACTGGTGGTGCTACGCGGTACATTGTTAGTATTAGCAGAAGAGAGAAAAAATATTTTGTCAAGAGGCTCACGCTATTTTAGCCCTCCCTAAAATTTGTGCCATATTAGTGGCGGCTCCGTGGCGTAGTGGTATGTGTGTGACTACTACGCTCAAGATCCCGAGTTCAAAACCCGACACGGTCCGCTTGAAAAATGTTAGGCGAGCATTTTTCACAAAAATACGCCCTCGTTCGAATGAGAGGTAAAATGGAGGTCCCGTGTGTGAGGGTTGTCACGCACGTTAAAGATCCTTGCTTGGAACAGCAAGGGTTCGGCAAAATTCCAAATTTTCCAGGTAAAAAAAAACTCGCTTCCTGGCCAATGTAGTACCTTCGGGTGGAGCATTAGAAAAACACATGTAAGGTGCTATATTAGTTCTAGCAGTTGCACGAGGAAAAATTTCAAAAAAGTGTGTGGAGGTCTGATGTACTAGCAGGTACAAGAAAAAAAATTAAAAAATAGTAGAGTGGGGGCTGACATCACCTTAGCCCCCAAACTTTAAACAGTTGATCTGCGTAATTTTTTGGGTGCTAGCTATGTAACCGGTGGTGGTATACGGTACAACGTTAGTGTTATCGGGAACGAGAAAATAAGAGAAAAATTTTGTCAGGAGGCTCACACCATGTTAGTTCTCTCCAAAGTTTGTGTTATTATATCTTTGTCATTTTTTGGGTGCTAACTATACGATCGGTGGTGGTATTCGGTGCTATATTAGTGGCGTCGCCGTGGATCAATGTAGTAAGCGTAAGACTACGGATCCCAAGGTCCCGGGTTCAAATCCCGACACGGCCGACTGCTTGAAAAATGGCAGGTGAGCATTTTTCACAAAAATTACGCCCTTGTTCGGATGAGAGGTTAAATGGGACGTCCCGTGGGTGAGTGTTGTCACGCACGTTAAAGATCCCTGCCTTGCCTGGAACGGCAAGGGTTCGGCAAAATTCTAAATTTCCAGGCAACAAAAAACTCACCTCTTGGCCAATGTAGTACCTTCGGGTGGAGCATTGGAAATATAAATGAACGGTGCTATATTAGTACTAGCAGGTGCATAAAAAAAGATTTAAAAAAAATGGAGTGGGGTTGACATCGTCTAAGGGCGTAAACTTGAAGCTGCTATATCTATGTCATTCTTTGAGTGGTAGCTATGGTACTGGTAGTGCTATGTAGTGCTATGTAAGTCCTAACAAGTGCAAGGGGAAAAATGTAGTAGTGGTGGGTGGCTGACGTAACCTAGGACCCTAAAGTTTAAATTGCTATATCTACGCCAATTTTTGGGTGCTAGCTGTGAGACTGGTGGTGCTATGTTAGTACCATGAAGTGCAATGAGAAATTTAAAAAAAAAGTGTAGTGGGGGTCTGGCATCACCTTAGCCCCCAAACTTTGAACTGTAATAACTGACATAGTTTTTGGGTGCTAGCTACCAGTCTTGTGGTGCTATGTGGTGCAATGTTGGTGCAATCAGTTACTATACAGAAAATGAAATAATTTGGTGTTAGGGGGCCAAGGTGATCTTGCCCATTTCAATAATAAAAATGTTGATGTAGTAGAGTAAAGCAATATATTACGGTATTCCGCGCAAACATAAAAGAAAACAGTAAAAGTAAGTAAAGAAATCGTTTACATTGAATACCGCAACAAAACAGGAACAGAATGATGGAATTTGGGCTAGCTCAAAAATGTCATAGAGGGGCGTGTGTAAAATAGAAAGAACACATTGAAAACCTCTGTAAAACTATATTGTCAACATACCATCTCGTAATTTGCATAATCGTTTGTTACGTGATGATAAACAAAGCGTCATAACATAAAATATAAAATTGGTAAGCAAATATAACATCTTAGAATCTAAATACTTACTCAATGGTTTACCTTAAATATATACAAAAGAAAATAAGACATAAACTATATAGTACTTCTAGGAAAAGAAATATACATAAGTTATATATATACACGCTGCATTGTGAAGTGCACCTCAGGAAATATTATAACATTAAAATTATACTCCCTAACTTAAATTAATCAAATATTAGCTACTCTTAAATTAATGCGTAAGTTCTTTACGATAATGTCTATACCAAAAGGACAAAAGAAACAGTAAAACGAACAAACTTTAATTGACTAACTTTTAACATAGTCGTTCGTGCATTGTGCATGTGAGTTATGTAACGTGGTGTTGATAATTTACTGGATAATCAAAAGTACTAACAGAAAATGAAAAGTCTATTCTTCACAGCAGCATCAAAAAATTAGGAAAAGAGAAAACTGTACCTTGAGCAATCGGCTTCGTGCTGGTCTCATCTTAGGAACGGGAAAATATGGCTGCATTTCTCTATGGGCTAGCTGCCGGAACCACTAACACAACTCATGCTAACACAGAAAGCATTTTTAGTAGCGCGACTTTACAACATGTATCTTCGGTAAGAAGATGTATTTAATCCTTCTTTCAAATCACGGTCTCTATTTTATAAGAACAGAATCATGTATGGGGGTAGGTACTTAGCTTTCAAAGATATCGCCGAAGAATCATGTGTGCAGAATTCTCAGACAACAGCTGCGGAAATACAAACTGTAACAGCTTGCCAACAAGCAGATAACGCATTTATCAAAGGATTTTTAGACAAAGGAAAACAATCTTGTTACTTTGTAACATCTTAACAGCTGCAGAATAACAGATAACAAGTCCATTGTAAGCAGATGTAAGCAGGTGGTAAGTAGTCTTATCTTTTAGAAGAAAGTTGTGCATTTACATGCAGCTTTTAATTAAAATGTAGTCACTGCAGGTGGTAGGAAATATTGCTACTTTGTAACGTATCGTTTCCTAAGCAGCTGTTTGATTTTTAGACAAAATTTTTTAGTATAATTACTTGCGAAATTTTATTAAATAACACTAATTTCAAATGGTAGAAAATTGAGCTTGAGAAATTTTAGGGTGTTTTAAATATGAATGCAGAAAAATTATTTGCAGGGTTTTGAACGTAACAAATATTATTTTTTAATAATTTTCTTGAACTTTTTGGAAAAATTGCTAAAGAATGTAAGCTGCGGTTATTATACATTTGATAACAACAATAATTGTAAGACATTCAAAATGGCTAAAATTTTTATTAGGTTATTTTAATAATGTACTAATTTTAATATGCTCTTGCGTTTAGTAGCAGTTCGTATCTGTTAGTTTTGTTTTCTTACTCGTGAGGTCAACACCTGTTATAATATTTTTGCTTGTACACACTTTTACTATTGTTGTAAGTATTATTTCCTTAATTTTTTTTTATAAAGAATTTAAGTATATTGATGTAAAATAAGCTTGTTAAGATACATATATACATAATTGTTTCTAAATGAAATTTATTGAGTTTTATTCCGCTAAAAAGTACAATGTACTCAAGCGAGTACACTAGGCATATGAAGCAAATTTAGATTTGTTATTTAATTACAGATATGGTTTTTCATCATGCCGTTGGTGTGGTACAGTTTTATGAAAAGAGATATGTAGGCTTACCCTCTGATCCCGAGGATATTGAAACTTTCAAATTCACAATCTGAAGCTGATATAATCTTAATTCCTCTAGTATTTACGTTGTAACCGACGCGAAAGATATTCAAGACGACAATTTTGTGCCTGGACATTTTGCATTACCAAATGACGTTGCGAAAGAAGTAGAAATACACTATAACTCTGATGCAGATGATGAAGATGATGTTTTTTGTTGATTAGATAACAAAATTTAGACAAAAAAAAGAAAACCCAAATGGACCAAAGCATTTACCAACATTAGTACGCACAACACAAATGGATGTAATCAACAACTGGGAGTCTTACGACATGACTTAGAAAATTTAAATAAAAGTGAGGTGTTTGAAAAGCTGTTTAGCGACGTAATTTTTGATTATATAGTCACACAGACTCATATGTATTCATCCAACCAAAATAAATATAACTTTTTGTATCTAAAGCGAACATACATTTTTTTATAGGTATATTGCTATTAGCTGGTTATCAACAATTATCAAGTGGAAGGTCATACTGGAGTCTCGACGAAAACTTGAAAGTACCATTTGTGTCAAATGTTATGTCGCAAAATCGATTTTTAGAAACATAAGATATATCCACCTTACAGATAACACGCCAGTAGAGTATAATTGGGGCTCCTGGCGCCTCATTTGCTCCAGAATCCCTCATTTGCTCCCTCATCTGGACCAAAAAGTTATCTTCGACTAACCATTTTTCATCTTTCGAGATAAATATATCTTAAATTTTTCATCTTTCGAGATAAATGAGCATCCACATTTCCACACACGAGATAAACCTATTTTTAAGATTTTTTTACCGCTAACATTCTGGACCAAATAGTTTTCTTCGTCTAGCCAATGCATCTTTCGAGATAAACCTATTTTTTTTTATTGCACCATCCCCAAGGGAGCTACCCCCATTTTAAGATTTTTTTACCGCTAACATTCTGAACCAAAATAGTTTTCTTCGTCTAACCAATGCATCTTTCGAGATAAACCTATCTTGTTTGGTATCAATTAATATTAGAATTTTCTCAGCTACCCGAATCTTTAGGAATTTTTCAGATAACATCATCCCCCAGGGAGCTACCCCAATTTTAAGATTTCTTACCTGTAGCGACTTTTGAGCGTTCTTATAAATTTTTTAGTCATGCGATACATTAAATTAGTCTAAAATTTTATATAGAATCCGAATCTGTAAACAGATTTAAAATAGGACCACCCTTACCGTTTTACACATATGCCCTCTGCGAGATAAATCTTTCTCCACATTCCCACCCACGAGATAAATGTACCTTGTTTGGTATTAATTAATATTAGAATTTTCTCAGCTACCTGAATCTCTAGGAATTTTTTAGATAGCGCCATCCCCCAGAGAGCTACCCCCATTTTAAGATTACTTACCTGTAGCCACTTTTGAGCGTTCTTATAAATTTTTTTAGTCATGCAATACATCTTGTTAGTCTAAAATTTTATGTAGAATCCGAATCCGTAAACAGATTTAAAATTGGACCACCACTTACCATTTTACACACGCCCTCTAAATTATAACTTTCCTGCAGCCCATACCTAAAAGAAAATCTAAAACCCATTCTTAAAACTTTTTATTACAGACAATTTTTACTAATACAGTTGTAATTTTGTAAACCACATTTCTAAATACATATTCACAATTTTTTATTTTCAACCTAGAACTTCTTATATCGCCTTATACTTATTAATATTTATTTCTAAATAGAGCACCTTTTCCAAAGAACAACCGGGCCCACATGTTTCAAATTCATCTGATTTTGTTCTTATGGTTTCGCTTAAGACATCGTACATATTTTCCAGATTACTAGAAGACGTTATAACCACATTTTTTGTGTTAAAGGATTTCACATCGGACTTCTTTTCTCCCATTTTGATGTAAACGCCGTAGAGTTCGCAATAGACTTTTATTGCAGTATGTTGTATTCTTTTTTCATTTATTAATCGAATAAATCGCTCTTTCTGCTTCCAAAGAAACTCGGGCACCCCATCGTCGACACTGGCGTTCTTTATGCGATAGTTAGCCATACGGTTGTTAAACGCAGTGCTAACCATTTCTACACCATCGTCGCTAGTAGCGGTAACTGATGCATTTTTATGTCTGTTGCTCCTTAAGTGTGCGGCATACGTAGTTTTTTCCATTTCGAAATCGCATACTTTACACATAATTCGTGGTTGTTTCGTACAAGATCCTTTAACAACTGGCGGAGCTGAACGTTTACAGCTTAATAACATACCATGCGGTTTTTCCTTGTGTCGCTGTAAGCTGCCCATTCTCGTAAAAGCGATACCGCAAAACCCACAGTTAAAGTACTTTGCTGCGGACGGATGTATAAGCTTAACCGACGACGATGTTACACCACGACATTTGTTCTGGTGCCGTTTGAGACATTTTTCTAGGTATAGGAAGCACCGCAAGAGTTGCACTTAAAAAACGTTTGCAGATACCATTTTAGTACAAAACAAAATCCGCACTATAGCACTTTGGTTAAACTTGTAAGCGAACTAACTTATAAATAAAGAGTTTACTCCTGCGTACCTGCTTTATGTACCCTATAGAATGCATACCGAAGGTTTCCGAAGACACCCGAACGAAGTTGAGGATTCAGCGGGGGACTTAATGACGTCATAATCCTTGCAGCTCGTCCAATACATTTAGCGCCAATGCATGCACCTGGTTTGCAACGTCCATGCTGCGAATACCGTTAGTAGAAACACCGGAAAACGTCTTCCATGTTATACGGATCGCGTGCATATTAAAAATCCAAAAGGGCGGTAGCACACGCACACAAATTGTGTGCAAGTCGTGCTGTAGAAGATGCAATGCTACTATAACCAAAAACACTTTAAACCATTACTAAGAAAATACCAACATGCTGTCTACAGGACACTTACTAATAAAGCAATTTAATTTTAAATAACTTCTACGTCATACTTTAGGAAATGGTAAGCTTGAATATTTTCCAAATGAATCACCAAGCGAAAGTATATGCTTAGCGGTATTAAAATTAACCATTAATTTCCAATTTTTACGACCGTGGTTAATTATAGATTAAAATTTAATTTGTTCACGTTCGAGCTTCTCGTAAACTAACATATTTTATAGCAACAATGCGCTGTATAATACATGCATACCCCTTCACCGCGCTACTGCTATTCTTGTAATTGCTAGAAAAATCACTCTCCTTTTACTGTTAGGACCGATGCAAAGCACCATTTTTTATACTTTCTATAGCACATCGCATACTTTTCGTCTGATGATTAAATTTTGCTTCTGTAGGCTTTTACACTTTCGCATAGCGGTTGGCCGCACGTAATGATTTCTAGAACCGGTAAGTACTTGATATCGTCCAAATGAGAATTAGATGCTCGATGTCTGTCAAATTCTAATTCCCTCGTAAAGGTAGAAAAACTCAGTCAATCATCTATCTAACTTAAACTTTGACCCGCTCCTGTTCTGATAATTTACAAACATTTTCAAACGACAATGGGCCGAGAATTTTTAAACCTCCGAGGGATCTTAAGTCGTGATCAATTACACATCCGAGCTACGCGTAAACAACATATTTTGCAGCAACTGTATAATACATGCATACCCCTTCTCTGCGCTACTGCTATTTTGTAGTTGCTTGAAAAGTCAGTCGCCCTTTTTACGGGTAGGGCCGCTAAAGCACAATTCCATACTTTCTTTATAAGTGTAGCACATCGCGCACTTTTTGTCGGATAATTAAATTTTTGTTTATGTAGGCTTTACACTTTCGCTTATTTAAACATCTAATACAATTGATTAACCACTTTCGATTATTCTAACGGAGACCACCATACATCCCGCCGCACCGTTCTTTTGAATCCAACGATCCTATGGGCTTCCACGCACTAACACCTGACGTATCTTTCCTACTATTTGTTAAACAAAACTACCGGCATCGCCATGTTCGTATACGAACGTAAGCAGATGTTTGTGGATATGTACGAGAATATGTAGCCATATACATTAACCAGTCTAAGCTATTTTATTTAGTCCACGAAAACTACTATTTTCTAAACCATAATTAATAATCGTCTTTATAGGTTCCACATTTCTACCGCTACTCAATGACTGGTGCTACGTACATGGAAACTTTAATTTCTTATTGGAGAATTCTTATTCTCCGCGCACTGCTGCGTAGTTGCATGCCTACCCTTTTGAGGTATATGCACGTTATAGGTTGTAAGACCCTCGGTTTTACTTAACTACAATTCGTGAGACCCTTTAATCTTTTAATCGTATCTTTCTCGCCTACAATACAGTAGGACTTAACATTACTACCAACAAATTCTAATACTGGACCCCCATTAAATACGTCTTTAATTTTCCCTACAACTTTTTTTGTTGACAAGTGTTATATTGAATTTATTATACGCAGGGTAGTCACTCTTTTAAGATAAATATATTTTGCTAGGTATCAACTAATATTTAATTTTCTAGGGACCCCAAATCTGTAAATAGATTTTAAATAGGACCACCCATACAAAGTTATGCGTTTTAAAGACCCAAATCACTAATTTTGCTCATCTTCCATCTTTGAAACCCTTTTTTTCGCTACCCAAGACATATGCCTTAGCCAACCATCTCCCGAGAAATCTAAAACCGCCGTGTCCCGCGAATACCACGTGGAGATAACACGTATACTCTGTCAACCAGGATAGAAGCCGGAAGGATTTGGAAGGTGGGAGAAGAACTTAAAATTATGGAATCTTAAAACTAATATATACAATAGATTTACAAAATCCATACAAATATAAACAACTATCTTATATCTTTACACCCCATGCGTAGATTGTTGTACTATTAGGAATGATGTACCTCTTGTCATCTTCCCTCGATAAACTAATTTTATTAATAAACTGCGTATGCAAATCGTATTCTTTACTCCGGGTACATACGCAGGCAAGTACTCGATACCATCCAAATAAAGAATTGGATGCTTGGTGACTGTTAACATCCGCTTCCTCGTGTACGCCCAGACACATCCCAGCCCATGAGCACCCTGCGCATGCACACCCCTGCCCATGCGCACCCCTGCGCGTACGCACCCTGCCCATGCGCACCCCTATCTGTGCGAGTGCTATTTCGGGGTAACGTCACAGCCTTTTATAAATAAAGAACAATGTTATATACTATTATAAAATGTTTATTCTGACATTATACATAACAAATTTAAAATATTTAATGCCAAGCATGGAGTCATTTAAACTTAATTTTAATACAAAGTTATACACAGAAGACAGTCCTTTCTTTATGTTTGTTTGCAGTGTTTTTAATTTTATCTAATTTTATTCGCAGCTTAAAATTTAAATCGATACCCAAGTCTTCTATCTCCTTTTCTAAACAATAGTTTGATACATAAAGACCGTCTAGGTTTTCGAATTGTAAAATGTACCGAAGTTTGCCTCTATATTTAAAGTCTTTGATTCCGCCGACAACCAGATCCATTCCTTCGTGTAATTCTTGCAGCTTGTGACAATCTTTTAATCGCAGCTTTCCCACTATATTCTGCATACGTATCTTGTTAGCTTGATCGACTTCTTCTTGTCGGTATTGGAGGAAATCTTTTTTCTCCCACACACCGTTGTGTAGTTGCATATCCACCACTGTTGGGAATATATGGTTGTTATAGGTTGTAAGACCCTCGGTTTTAAATGATCCGAAAGGTTCTTTACTAGGCAAATATACAATGTTTAGCGGAACACCTTTGCGTGTGGTGTACGCCAAGGTTACGAAACCCGCATTCCTTAGTTCGTCTTTGTTATCTGCCATTTTGATAAATACGTTTTAGAATAACCTTTTAAAAGTATACGGATTTAGTACCATCCTTTTCTGCAAGAACACCTACATAACTAAAAGAGTCTTTCTTACTAACCGCAAATGCATACAGCTTGTACAACCCGGATGTATCTAAGTCAGTCCATCGACACATAAAATAATCGTTTGCAGATACCATTTTAGTACAAAACAAAATCCGCACTATAGCACTTTGGTTAAACTTGTAAGCGAACTAACTTATAAATAAAGAGTTTACTCCTGCGTACCTGCTTTATGTACCCTATAGAATGCATACCGAAGGTTTCGAAGACACCGAACGAAGTTGAGGATTCAGCGGGGACTTAATGACGTCATAATCCTTGCAGCTCGTCCAATACATTTAGCGCCAATGCATGCACCTGGTTTGCAACGTCCATGCTGCGAATACCGTTAGTAGAAACACCGGAAAACGTCTTCCATGTTATACGGATCGCGTGCATATTAAAAATCCAAAGGGGGTAGCACACGCACACAAATTGTGTGCAAGTCGTGCTGTAGAAGATGCAATGCTACTATAACCAAAAACACTTTAAACCATTACTAAGAAAATACCAACTTGCTGTCTACAGGACACTTACTAATAAAGCAATTTAATTTTAAATAACTTCTACGTCATACTTTAGGAAATGGTAGCTTGAATATTTTCCAAATGAATCACCAAGCGAAAGTATATGTAGCGGTATTAAAATTAACCATTAATTTCCAATTTTACGACCGTGGTTAATTATAGATTAAAATTTAATTTGTTCACGTTCGAGCTTCTCGTAAACTAACATATTTTATAGCAACAATGCGCTGTATAATACATGCATACCCCTTCACCGCGCTACTGCTATTCTTGTAATTGCTAGAAAAAATCACTCTCCTTTTTACTGTTAGGACCGATGCAAAGCACCATTTTTTTTATACTTTCTATAGCACATCGCATACTTTTTCGTCTGATGATTAAATTTTGCTTCTGTAGGCTTTTACACTTTCGCATAGCGGTTGGCCGCACGTAATGATTTCTAGAACCGGTAAGTACTTGATATCGTCCAAATAGAGAATTAGATGCTCGATGTCTGTCAAATTCTAATTCTCTCGTAAAAGGTAGAAAAAACTCAGTCAATCATCTATCTAACTTAAACTTTGACCCGCTCCTGTTCTGATAATTTACAAACATTTTTCAAACGACAATGGGCCGAGAATTTTTAAACCTCCGAGGGATCTTAAGTCGTGATCAATTACACATCCGAGCTACGCGTAAACTAACATATTTTGCAGCAACTGTGCACTGTATAATACATGCATACCCCTTCTCTGCGCTACTGCTATTTTTGTAGTTGCTTGAAAAAGTCAGTCGCCCTTTTTACGGGTAGGGCCGCTAAAAAGCACAATTCCATACTTTCTTTATAAGTGTAGCACATCGCGCACTTTTTGTCGGATAATTAAATTTTTGTTTATGTAGGCCTTTACACTTTCGCTTATTTAAACATCTAATACAATTGATTAACCACTTTCGATTATTCTAACGGAGACCACCATACATCCCGCCGCACCGTTCTTTTGAATCCAACGATCCTATGGGCTTCACGCACTAACACCTGACGTATCTTTCCTACTATTTGTTAAACAAAAACTACCGGCATCGCCATGTTCGTATACGAACGTAAGCAGATGTTTGTGGATATGTACGAGAATATGTAGCCATATACATTAACCAGTCTAAGCTATTTTATTTAGTCCACGAAAACTACTATTTTTCTAAACCATAATTAATAATCGTCTTTATAAGTTCCACATTTCTACCGCTACTCAATGACTGGTGCTACGTACATGGAAACTTTAATTTCTTATTGGAGAATTCTTATTCTCCGCGCACTGCTGCGTAGTTGCATGCCTACCCCTTTTGAGGTATATGCACGTTATAGGTTGTAAGACCCTCGGTTTTACTTAACTACAATTCGTGAGACCCCTTTAATCTTTTTAATCGTATCTTTCTCGCCTACAATACAGTAGGACTTAACATTACTACCAACAAATTCTAATACTGGACCCCCATTAAATACGTCTTTAATTTTCCCTACAACTTTTTTTGTTGACAAGTGTTATATTGAATTTATTATACGCAGGGTAGTCACTCTTTTAAGATAAATATATTTTGCTAGGTATCAACTAATATTTAATTTTTCTAGGGACCCCAAATCTGTAAATAGATTTTAAATAGGACCACCCCATACAAAGTTATGCGTTTTAAAGACCCAAATCACTAATTTTTGCTCATCTTCCATCTTTAAAACCCTTTTTTTCGCTACCCAAGACATATGCCTTAGCCAACCATCTCCCGAGAAATCTAAAACCGCCGTGTCCCGCGAATACCACGTGGAGATAACACGTATACTCTGTCAACCAGGATAGAAGCCGGAAGGATTTGGAAGGTGGGAGAAGAACTTAAAAATTATGGAATCTTAAAACTAATATATACAATAGATTTACAAAATCCATACAAATATAAACAACTATCTTATATCTTTACACCCCCATGCGTAGATTGTTGTACTATTAGGAATGATGTACCTCTTGTCATCTTCCCTCGATAAACTAATTTTATTAATAAACTGCGTATGCAAATCGTATTCTTTTACTCCGGGTACATACGCAGGCAAGTACTCGATACCATCCAAATAAAGAATTGGATGCTTGGTGACTGTTAACATCCGCTTCCCTCGTGTACGCCCAGACACATCCCAGCCCATGAGCACAACTGCGCATGCACACCCCTGCCCATGCGCACCCCTGCGCGTACGCACCCCTGCCCATGCGCACCCCTATCTGTGCGAGTGCTATTTCGGGGTAACGTCACAGCCTTTTATAAATAAAGAACAATGTTATATACTATTATAAAATGTTTATTCTGACATTATACATAACAAATTTAAAATATTTAATGCCAAGCATGGAGTCATTTAAACTTAATTTTAATACAAAGTTATACACAGAAGACAGTCCTTTCTTTATGTTTGTTTGCAGTGGTTTTAATTTTATCTAATTTTATTCGCAGCTTAAAATTTAAATCGACACCCAAGTCTTCTATCTCCTTTTCTAACCAATAGTTTGATACATAAAGACCGTCTAGGTTTTCGAATTGTAAAATGTACCGAAGTTTGCCTCTATATTTAAAGTCTTTGATTCCGCCGACAACCAGATCCATTCCTTCGTGTAATTCTTGCAGCTTGTGACAATCTTTTAATCGCAGCTTTCCACTATATTCCTGCATACGTATCTTGTTAGCTTGATCGACTTCTTCTTGTCGGTATTGGAGAAATCTTTTTCTCCCACACACCGTTGTGTAGTTGCATATCCACCACTTTTGGGAATATATGGTTGTTATAGGTTGTAAGACCCTCGGTTTTAAATGATCCGAAAGGTTCTTTACTAGGCAAATATACAATGTTTAGCGGAACACCTTTGCGTGTGGTGTACGCCAAGGTTACGAAACCCGCATTCCTTAGTTCGTCTTTGTTATCTGCCATTTTGATAAATACGTTTTAGAATAACCTTTTAAAAGTATACGGATTTAGTACCATCCTTTTCTGCAAGAACACCTACATAACTAAAAGAGTCTTTCTTACTAACAGCAAATGCATACAGCTTGTACAACCCGGATGTATCTAAGTCAGTCCATCGACACATAAAATAATCTTTTAATTCTTCCTCATTTTCTCTAATAAGATGTTCTTTGTCTAACACATCTTTGTATTGTTCGCGTATTGTCGCAGTGTTTTCCATGTAGTCCAATTTTGCCTTTTGCATCCATTTCCTCTAATTCCAGTTGTCCTTTCCTTCCACTTACAGCGTATGGCATGCATAATGGGACAATTTCCTTTAGCGTAAACGGATAGAGTTTACTACCAATATTTGCACGTTGTCGTACAACCTCTGGGCGAATGTTAGGTGTATTTATCAATCCCAATTCGAAATGACTATTTCTTTTGGAATTGTAGAATATGGTGTTGCAGATTGTGTAAAATATGTACTACCTGCTTTAATGTAGCACTTGTGTAAGATTTTATTTTATCTTGGCTGTCTTCCTCCTCTACTATCTCCAAATAATTTACGGGTAAATAGTTAAAACTAAAGCCGAAAGCACATACTTTATCAATGTTTCCCTTTCTTTTGGTTTTCGGACAACTTAATTTGCAAGCCCGTCAATTTCTTTGTATTACCATTACCCCAATACACGTACTGTAGCAGGTTATTATACACTAAACAGCAGCTATTTTGTAGCTTGTCCGATAGCTTACTCCACATTTTGGTAAGTGGTACCGAGTACATTGGCGCCTTTAGGAAGTATAACTTACTATTTTCCAATAACGTTAAACAGTCTTTTAAGGGATTATACACCCCCTCTGCACTGACATAGCTTCCAATTGCACAATTGTATATTGTCGCTTCCAATCGCGTAATACCATGTTCTTTAGCCAAAGTAGACGCAAATGTTTCCTTTAAACGTACATCTGGACAACGTAAAAAATCTAGTATATGATTGCCAAGTTGTTTATTAACACCAGGATTTGTTATCTGACACACAAATTTGTTGTATATCTTAATTCTTGCATTGGTTGTTAGCCATGTTAAACAATCAATTCCTACAGTTTTATCGTTGTCAACTATAATATTACACTTTTCTTCGTATTCGCCCTTATAGCAAAAGTTATGGTTTGTAGTTAAATAATTACACATCTCCATCTTGCTAAATATACCCGCAAAATCTTGGGTTACATCCATGTCAAAAAGATAGAAATAATCTTTTTCGAGTTCGTCTAATATATCTGGTAGTTCCTCCAATAAAGTTTCCAACTTAACATCTGCTAGTTCCACTTTGTATGGAACACATAGGATTTTGGAATTTTTTATTAATGCATTCGAGGTCTTCTTTTCCGATAATTTCTTTTACTCTCTGACCCATCTTGTTATTGCTTTCCAGAGAAAACGGGAGCTTAGCTTTAACACCATGCCTAGCGGAAACAAATCGGTCAAACTTTCTTCGTAGATAGCTGTTAAATGCACCACAAATTTCTTTTTTTAGGATAAACATCCTTTTCCTTTTATCTAACCTAGGTCCACACTTGGATATATGGATATATGTCGATGCGCATCCCTGCTTAGGTCGGATAACAACATATTCGACTATCTTCGGCAATATATGTCCCCACTCTGTAGAATACATAAGAGAACAATTTTTTCGTATTCAATTTAGTATTCGATAGTAGCTAGAACGGTAAACATGAGCGTCTCCAAGGTGATTAACGTTTCTCAATTTCTTGGGAATAAAGTGAAACCGACAAATGAGCGATTTGGATTATGGCTGTTGACAGAAAATATGTGCAACAATAATCTGGTAACAGATATTGGTAATATTTGTTATGTCGAAGGCGAACAGATGCTGACTGGTGGACTACACACACCAATTACAGAACCATTTTGTGACAATATAATGTTGGTTAAAATTTGCGACTTTTCTGACGCCGAGTAAAAGGAAAAGGATGTTTATCCTAAAAAAAGAAATTTGTGGTGCATTTAAAAGTTATCTACGAAGAAAGTTTGACCGATTTGTTTCCGCTAGGCATGGTGTTAAAGCTGAGCTCCCGTTTTCTCTGGAAAGCACTAACAAGATGGGTCAGAGAGTAAAAGAAATTATCGGAAAAGAAGACCTCGAATGCATTAATAAAAAATTCCAAAATCCTATGTGTTCCATACAAAGTGGAACTAGCAGATGTTAATTTGGAAACTTTATTGGAGGAACTACCAGATATATTAGACGAACTCGAAAAAGATTATTTCTATCTTTTTGACATGGATGTAACCCAAGATTTTGCGGGTATATTTAGCAAGATGGAGATGTGTAATTATTTAACTACAAACCATAACTTTTACTATAAGGGCGAATACGAAGAAAAGTGTAATATTATAGTTGACAACGATAAAACTGTAGGAATTGATTGTTTAACATGGCTAACAACCAATGCAAGAATTAAGATATACAACAAATTTGTGTGTCAGATAACAAATCCTGGTGTTAATAAACAACTTGGCAATCATATACTAGATTTTTTACGTTGTCCAGATGTACGTTTAAGGGAAACATTTGCGTCTACTTTGGCTAAAGAACATGGTATTACGCGATTGGAAGCGACAATATACAATTGTGCAATTGGAAGCTATGTCAGTGCAGAGGGGGTGTATAATCCCTTAAAAGACTGTTTAACGTTATTGGAAAATAGTAAGTTATACTTCCTAAAGGCGCCAATGTACTCGGTACCACTTACCAAAATGTGGAGTAAGCTATCGGACAAGCTACAAAATAGCTGCTGTTTAGTGTATAATAACCTGCTACAGTACGTGTATTGGGGTAATGGTAATACAAAGAAATTGACGGGCTTGCAAATTAAGTTGTCCGAAAAACCAAAAGAAAGGGAAACATTGATAAAGTATGTGCTTTCGGCTTTTAGTTTTAACTATTTACCAGTAAATTATTTGGAGATAGTAGAGGAGGAAGACAGCCAAGATAAAATAAAAATCTTACACAAGTGCTACATTAAAGCAGGTAGTACATATTTTACACAATCTGCAACACCATATTCTACAATTCCAAAAGAAATAGTCATTTCGGAATTGGGATTGATAAATACACCTAACATTCGCCCAGAGGTTGTACGACAACGTGCAAATATTGGTAGTAAACTCTATCCGTTTACGCTAAAGGAAATTGTCCCATTATGCATGCCATACGCTGTAAGTGGAAGGAAAGGACAACTGGAATTAGAGGAAATGGATGCAAAAAGGCGAAAATTGGACTACATGGAAAACACTGCGACAATACGCGAACAATACAAAGATGTGTTAGACAAAGAACATCTTATTAGAGAAAATGAGGAAGAATTAAAAGATTATTTTATGTGTCGATGGACTGACTTAGATACATCCGGGTTGTACAAGCTGTATGCATTTGCGGTTAGTAAGAAAGACTCTTTTAGTTATGTAGGTGTTCTTGCAGAAAAGGATGGTACTAAATCCGTATACTTTTTAAAAGGTTATTCTAAAAACGTATTTATCAAAATGGCAGATAACAAAGACGAACTAAGGAATGCGGGTTTCGTAACCTTGGCGTACACCACACGCAAAGGTGTTCCGCTAAACATTGTATATTTGCCTAGTAAAGAATCTTTCGGATCATTTAAAACCGAGGGTCTTACAACCTATAACAACCATATATTCCCAAAAGTGGTGGATATGCAACTACACAACGGTGTGTGGGATTTCCTCCAATACCGACAAGAAGAAGTCGATCAAGCTAACAAGATACGTATGCAGAATATAGTGGGAAAGCTGCGATTAAAAGATTGTCACAAGCTGCAAGAATTACACGAAGGAATGGATCTGGTTGTCGGCGGAATCAAAGACTTTAAATATAGAGGCAAACTTCGGTACATTTTACAATTCGAAAACCTAGACGGTCTTTATGTATCAAACTATTGGTTAGAAAAGGAGATAGAAGACTTGGGTGTCGATTTAAATTTTAAGCTGCGAATAAAATTAGATAAAATTAAAACCACTGTAAACAAACATAAAGAAAGGACTGTCTTCTGTGTATAACTTTGTATTAAAATTAAGTTTAAATGACTCCATGCTTGGCATTAAATATTTTTAAATTTGTTATGTATAATGTCAGAATAAACATTTTATAATAGTATATAACATTGTTCTTTATTTATAAAAGGCTGTGACGTTACCCCGAAATAGCACTCGCACAGATAGGAGTGCACATGGGCAGGGGTGCGTACGCGCAGGGGTGCGCATGGGCAGGGGTGTACATGCGCAGGGGTGCTCATGGGCTGGGATGTGTCTGGGCGTACACGAGGGAAGCGGATGTTAACAGTCACCAAGCATCCAATTCTTTATTTGGATGGTATCGAGTACTTGCCTGCGTATGTACCCGGAGTAAAGAATACGATTTGCATACGCAGTTTATTAATAAAATTAGTTTATCGAGGAAGATTACAAAGGTACATCATTCCTAATAGTACAACAATCTACGCATGGGGTGTAAAGATATAAGATAGTTGTTTATATTTGTATGGATTTTGTAAATCTATTGTATATATTAGTTTTAAGATTCCATAATTTTTAAGTTCTTCTCCCACCTTCCAAATCCTTCCGGCTTCTATCCTGGTTGACAGAGTATACGTGTTATCTCCACGTGGTATTCGCGGGACACGGCGGTTTTAGATTTCTCGGGAGATGGTTGGCTAAGGCATATGTCTTGGGTAGCGAAAAAAGGGTTTTAAAGATGGAAGATGAGCAAAAATTAGTGATTTGTGTCTTTAAAACGCATAACTTTGTATGGGGTGGTCCTATTTAAAATCTATTTACAGATTTGGGGTCCCTAGAAAAAGAGTGACTACCCTGCGTATAATAAATTCAATATAACACTTGTCAACAAAAAAAGTTGTAGGGAAAATTAAAGACGTATTTAATGGAGGTCCAGTATTAGAATTTGTTGGTAGTAATGTTAAGTCCTACTGTATTGTAGGCGAGAAAGATACGATTAAAAAGATTAAAGGGGTCTCACGAATTGTAGTTAAGTAAAACCGAGGGTCTTACAACCTATAACGTGCATATACCTCCAAAAGGGGTAGGCATGCAACTACGCAGCAGTGCGCGGGAGAATAAGAATTCTCTCCAATAAGAAATTAAAGTTTCCATGTACGTAGCACCAGTCATTGAGTAGCGGTAGAAATGTGGAACCTATAAAGACGATTATTAATTATGGTTTAGAAAAATAGTAGTTTTCGTGGACTAAATAAAATAGCTTAGACTGGTTAATGTATATGGCTACATATTCTCGTACATATCCACAAACATCTGCTTACGTTCGTATACGAACATGGCGATGCCTTTAGTTTTTGTTTAACAAATAATAGGAAAGATACGTCAGGTGTTAGTGCGTGGAAGCCCATAGGATCGTTGGATTCAAAAAGAACGGTGCGGCGGGATGTATGGTGGTCTCCGTTAGAATAATCGAAAGTGGTTAATCAATTGTATTAGATGTTTAAATAAGCGAAAGTGTAAAGGCCTACATAAACAAAAATTTAATTATCCGACAAAAGTGCGCGATGTGCTACACTTATAAAGAAAGTATGGAATTGTGCTTTTTAGCGGCCCTACCCGTAAAAAGGGCGACTAACTTTTTCAAGCAACTACAAGAATAGCAGTAGCGCAGAGAAGGGGTATGCATGTATTATACAGTGCACAGTTGCTGCAAAATATGTTAGTTTACGCGTAGCTCGGATGTGTAATTGATCACGACTTAAGATCCTCGAGGTTTAAAAATTCTCGGCCCATTGTCGTTTGAAAAATGTTTGTAAATTTTAGAACAGGAGCGGGTCAAAGTTTAAGTTAGATAGATGATTGACTGAGTTTTTTCTACCTTTTACGAGGGAATTGGAAGTTGACAGACATCGAACATCTAATTCTCGATTTGGACGATATCAAGTACTTACCGGTTCTAGAAATCATTACGTGCGGCCAACCGCTATGCGAAAGTGTAAAAGCCTACAGAAGCAAAATTTAATCATCAGACGAAAAAGTACGCGATGTGCTATAGAAAGTATAAAAAAAAATGGTGCTTTGCATCGGTCCTAACAGTAAAAAGGAGAGTGATTTTTTCTAGCAATTACAAGAATAGCAGTAGCGCGGTGAAGGGGTATGCATGTATTATACAGCGCATTGTTGCTATAAAATATGTTAGTTTACGAGAAGCTCGAACGTGAACAAATTAAATTTTAATCTATAATTAACCACGGTCGTAAAAATTGGAAATTAATGGTTAATTTTAATACCGCTAAGCATATACTTTCGCTTGGTGATTCATTTGGAAAATATTCAAGCTTACCATTTCCTAAAGTATGACGTAGAAGTTATTTAAAATTAAATTGCTTTATTAGTAAGTGTCCTGTAGACAGCAAGTTGGTATTTTCTTAGTAATGGTTTAAAGTGTTTTTGGTTATAGTAGCATTGCATCTTCTACAGCACGACTTGCACACAATTTGTGTGCGTGTGCTACCGCCCTTTTGGATTTTTAATATGCACGCGATCCGTATAACATGGAAGACGTTTTCCGGTGTTTCTACTAACGGTATTCGCAGCATGGACGATGCGAACCAGGTGCATGCATTGGCGCTAAATGTATTGGACGAGCTGCAAGGATTATGACGTCATTAAGTCCCCCGCTGAATCCTCAACTTCGTTCGGATGTCTTCGGAAACCTTCGGTATGCATTCTATAGGGTACATAAAGCAGGTACGCAGGAGTAAACTCTTTATTTATAAGTTAGTTCGCTTACAAGTTTAACCAAAGTGCTATAGTGCGGATTTTGTTTTGTACTAAAATGGTATCTGCAAACGTTTTTTAAGTGCAACTCTTGCGGTGCTTCCTATACCTAGAAAAATGCTCTCAAACGGCACCAGAACAAATGTCGTGGTGTAACATCGTCGTCGGTTAAGCTTATACATCCGTCCGCAGCAAAGTACTTTAACTGTGGGTCTTGCGGTATCGCTTTTACGAGAATGGGCAGCTTACAGCGACACAAGGAAAAACAGCATGGTATGTTATTAAGCTGTAAACGTTCAGCTCCGCCAGTTGTTAAAGGATCTTGTACGAAACAACCACGAATTATGTGTAAAGTATGCGATTTCGAAATGGAAAAAACTACGTATGCCGCACACTTAAGGAGCAACAGACATAAAAATGCATCAGTTACCGCTACTAGCGACGATGGTGAAGAAATGGTTAGCACTGCGTTTAACAACCGTATGGCTAACTATCGCATAAAGAACGCCAGTGTCGACGATGGGGTGCCCGAGTTTCTTTGGAAGCAGAAAGAGCGATTTATTCGATTAATAAATGAAAAAAGAATACAACATACTGCAATAAAAGTCTATTGCGAACTCTACGGCGTTTACATCAAAATGGGAGAAAAGAAGTCCGATGTGAAATCCTTTAACACAAAAAATGTGGTTATAACGTCTTCTAGTAATCTGGAAAATATGTACGATGTCTTAAGCGAAACCATAAGAACAAAATCAGAGGAATTTGAAACATGTGGGCCCGGTTGGTCTTTGGAAAAGGTGCTCTATTTAGA
Organism: Platerodrilus igneus; assembly: GCA_036346225.1. Lineage (NCBI taxonomy): Eukaryota > Metazoa > Arthropoda > Insecta > Coleoptera > Lycidae > Platerodrilus > Platerodrilus igneus. The sequence continues at coordinate 8,145,998 of JARFIW010000002.1, forward strand.
AATAAATATTAATAAGTATAAGCCGATATAAGAAGTTCTAGGTTGAAAATAAAAAATTGTGAATATGTATTTAGAAATGTGGTTTACAAAATTACAACTGTATTAGTAAAAATTGTCTGTAATAAAAAGTTTTAACAATGGGTTTTAGATTTTCTTTTAGGTATGGGCTGCAGGAAAGTTATAATTTAGAGGGCGTGTGTAAAATGGTAAGGGGTGGTCCAATTTTAAATCTGTTTACGGATTCGGATTCTACATAAAATTTTAGACTAACAAGATGTATTGCATGACTAAAAAAATTTATAAGAACGCTCAAAAGTGGCTACATATAAGAAATCTTAAAATGGGGGTAGCTCTCTGGGGGATGGCGCTATCTAAAAAATTCCTAGAGATTCAGGTAGCTGAGAAAATTCTAATATTAATTGATACCAAACAAGGTACATTTATCTCGTGGGTGGGAATGTGGAGAAAGATTTATCTCACAGAGGGCATATGTGTAAAACGGTAAGGGTGGTCCTATTTTAAATCTGTTTACAGATTCAGATTCTACATAAAATTTTAGACTAATTTAATGTATCGCATGACTAAAAAATTTATAAGAACGCTCAAAAGTCGCTACAGGTAAGAAATCTTAAAATTGGGGTAGCTCCCTGGGGGATGATGCTATCTGAAAAATTCCTAAAGATTCCGGGTAGCTGAGAAAATTCTAATATTAATTGATACCAAACAAGATAGGTTTAACTCGAAAGATGCATTGGTTAGACGAAGAAAACTATTTTGGTTCAGAATGTTAGCGGTAAAAAAATCTTAAAATGGGGGTAGCTCCCTTGGGGATGGTGCAATCAAAAAAATTCTTAGAAATTTGGGTAGCTGAGAAAATTCTAATATTAATTGATACCAAACAAGATAGGTTTATCTCGAAAGATGCATTGGCTAGACGAAGAAAACTATTTGGTCCAGAATGTTAGCGGTAAAAAAATCTTAAAAATAGGTTTATCTCGTGTGTGGAAATGTGGATGCTCATTTATCTCGAAAGATGAAAAATTTAAGATATATTTATCTCGAAAGATGAAAAATGGTTAGTCGAAGAAAACTTTTTGGTCCAGATGAGGGAGCAAATGAGGGATTCTGGAGCAAATGAGGCGCCAGGAGCCCCAATTATAATCTACTCACGCCGTTAGAAAGACTTGATAAAATGTCAAAACTTAGCCTTCTTGCAGATCGTTTAAATCAAAACTTTCAAGAATGGGAACTTTTCCATGAAGATTTGTGTGTTGACGAGTCTATAGTGAATTTTTTCGGGCGACATGCAGCTAAGCAATTTATAAAAGCAAAACCCGTGCGTTTTGGCTATAAAAATTGGCTACTATGCAGTGTTGCTGGGTACTGCTACACTGTAGATACTTACTGTGGAACCGGAATCGCGCAGCCAGAAAACCAAAAGACAGAAAAAAAACCGCTGGGCTCCAGAGTGGTCTTGAATATGGTAAAAACAGTCGCTTCATCATCAGATCACAAATTGTTTTTTTGATAACTTTTTTACGAGTTACAATCTGTGAGCAGTGTTAAAAGCAAAAAGTATTTGAACTACTGGAACTATTAGAAACAACAAAACAAAGCAGTGCCCCTTTACCAACAAAATGTTACTGTAAAAAAAGGCAAAGAGGTTACTTCGAACACCAATACGCACAAATATGTGGTGTTTTATTTGTAAGCTGATTTGAAGTCAATTTAAAATATGATGATATTTAATTACGAGGAGCGTTCTTGTGTATTCTGCAAGTATTACTTTTAGATTTATTTTCAACTAATATTAGAGTATTTATGTTTAATTTGATGTAGAATAATAAATGTTAATCACATAATATTTTTTTTGTGAAGATTTTTGCCAGGAAAGTTTGTGCTCAGGGTTCGAAACACTCTGATCTTTTAATAGATTTTCTGTCAAGGATTCTTTTGGCCAAACAAACTTTACAAGCGTGGAAATAAACAAAGTCAGGTAAAATATCCATAAAAAAGAGAAATTTAGTTCTTTAAATTTAAAATAAGATAAAGACCTTTTTTTTTATAATATATACCTCTTAGAAATTATTTTATGTTTGAAAGAAACGATGTTATAAATGTTCTATACGCTTTTGTAAGAGAGAAAATATTTCATACTGTATAAATGCTTTGTGATATTGCTGTGTTTAATTTCATTTTGAAAACTCCGTCAATTGCGTTGAGCTAGCCAGGCAAAGTTAGAAAGGTAGGTAACTAAACAATTTCAAGGTTTACAAATTGCTGTATCTGTGTCACAGCACCTTTTAGTGACGTTTTCAACGCTACGTTGTCACAACACTTTTGTAGAAGCGCCCAACGTGTGGCGTTATCACAGCAATATATATATATATATATATATATATATATGTATATATATATATATACCCCGATCCGCAGCAATATATATATATATATTTATTTTTACATTAAATGTTATTACTATTTATTTGGGATCCTCCTTTATGTTAAATCAGTACATCAAATTGTGTGTAAGTTTCTTAATTTTAATTAGGTTAATGACTGTGTTTTCACTCATAATTTTTAAATTTTAGATCTTGATAAAGACTTTATATAAGTCGAAACGTAGATTTCACAATAAATTATTATTTCATAATAGTTATTTTTTGGTTACGAACGACAATCCCACGAAGTACTACCATCAACGTCGCTATATATATATATATATATATATATATATATATATATATATTGCTGCGGATCGGGGATCAGTCTCTGGAACTCCCTAAAAATCATTCAAGCCCCAACGTTGGGCCGTCCATAAGATTGCAGTGGATCGTGGACTTAACGTTTAAGATAGTCGAGAATGAGACATTTGCCAAATACTTTTCAAAAAATAAAAATTTCACAAAAAAAAATCTTACCCGGATTCTTTTGCTGCAACAAAATATCTTCAGCAGCTTCCCTGGCTAGCTCAGCTGTGCCTCTTCATAAATACCTAAATTTACAATCGTTTTCCTTTCCATTCACACACCATTCAATAAAATCACAAACTAATACAACAATCTTACAATCTTTATTTACCGCTATTTACAACAATTAATCACAGATATGTACATTTCGGTACTCGAGTTACAACTCAATAAGTGCTATTTTGTAAAGTCCTTGTTTTAAACTTTTAATTGTAAACACATTTAATACAACAGGAGTAAATGGGCCCCAAATAATTCCCTATATTTAATATTACACACTGGAGTATGGTGAGCTCATATTATCCCAGTTTATTAAAGTATGCTTTTCACCTAGCATAAAATTAATACAAAATTAATAACCCATGTACCCTTAACAATCTAATTTAAATTCGTAATGAAATTTAGTAAACTTTATTTACACCTTTTTCTTTTAATATTTAAAATACCCTCATCATAGTCAAGTACACGTATCTTTTCCAATACGTTAAAAAAAACCATAAATAACCCCCAAAGTTTACTCCCACATCACAAATAATGCCAACAGTTTATCAAATAATTCAGAGAATTAAAATTGCAAATTGAAATTATTCTTGTTGTTTTTTGTTATCGAACATATGTAAGATTAACCTAAACTAAAGCACATGCTTACTGTTTTTTCAATAAACATAATTTAGCGTATTCCCATTCTTTGTCCTGTGACTATAATACGATAGTCGCTAACGTTGTCCATTATTAATCAAATCAAGTGAATGATATAAATGCAATAATTTAAAAAACAAAACAACGATAAAGTCATTTCTAAACTTAAAACCACCATAATGAATTTTACAACCCTTGAGTATTAACAACACATTTTACAAGCGTAAACTAAAATAAAACTTCAACAGATCAAGAATGCATCTAAACTAAGAATTGTATTTTTTAAAAGAAGTAACCCTACCCCTATTTGTGGGATTTATCAATATAGAAATTATTAAAATGATATATGATTATAAACATTTCAAAGGAATGTTGCAATGGAAATATCTTCTGGCGTTGAATAAGTACATTTATAACTACTTTCTCAAACCTTTATTGAATAGTATAAAAATCTACCGTTTTAGAATAATACTACAACAGTTTATTTTGTATAAAATGCAAAACCAGTGTCTTTATTCTTTCGTTGTACTCATTAGATTTAGAGATTGTGTAGTCGTTTATATCTGCTACAAAATTTCCAGATTCTGTAAATTTAGAAAAATCCATTTTTTTATTTTCTTCTAATAACATAAGCTTAATAACAATTATGGAAGTTAGTAGGCCAAATTTTGCTAGGTTTTTCCATTGTTGTCAAAAAATGGTGAATGGGTATACTTCTTCTGGATTCGATCCTAGTTCTTTTATATAATTACATAAACTACTGTAATATACATCCAAGTAATGCTCAAAATTGTCTAATATACTACTAGAACTGCAAGAGTAGAACAAGAATGAAATATCAAGGACCGGTGGTGCTATCATAGCTATCTGAAAATCTAGAAATCGAACTTGTGTAGGAGTTTTAGTGTTGACCATGTCCTAAAAAGAAAGGAATTCGTTTGTTATGTCACTTACAGTTGACAAATTATATATATATATATATATATATATATGTATATATATATATATATATATTGCTATGATATAAGAGGGTAGTGTAAGGGTAGATTAAGTCATAGGGGTCGTAAGATAAATGTAAATATAATTAACGTTAAGAAAACTAAATAATTCCACCACTAAATAGGTATATATATATTTTACAAAAAGTCAATAGTGAGCACATTGTATACAAATTGTAACCAGGTTAACTCATAAGAAAGAAGCTTATTTTGCAATAATTAGATAATATTTAGCTAAAGTAATAATGTGTACGTCTTATAATACGCTTTAAGTTAAAGAAACGAACAAAGATAATGTTTTAAATACATTCAAGTTTCATCAAAATAAGCACGTTATTGGTAAAGATAAACAACCTGGCATTCTAGCTATTTAAAATTTTCATTAAAATTGTCAACGCATAAACAAGAAAACGTATTTAAATACATCATTATTAGAAAGATGAGTACGTGACTGGAATATTATATTTGCATAAAAATCCAACATATTTGAAGTAACAAACAATAAATAACAGGCGGTCCGCGATAGGATAAAAGTTTGGACTATAATCGACAAACATGAAAGACGTGATAAAAATGCAATAAATATTTAGAAATTCTAAAAATATGCGACGAAATATTGAACGTTTACGTGCAAGATTGAATGAAGGAACAAAAATTAAAACCAGGGAATTTTGAGAAATACCGAGTACTACAAAGATAGGCGCAAAGTACAAATCTTGATCAAGAAACACGCCAATTAAAAACATTGATAGGCGGAGCTTATAAATACCATAAGAAACTAGTAAGCATTCAGTATCTCTTCAACAAGGCACGAACTACATCAATTTAAAATAAAAGATTACGTACAAATAAAACTCAGTGAAAGTGAGTAAATTGTTAAAAATTGTGGAAAGTAAAAGTGCCAATTTATGCAACAAAAATAGCTGTTTTTTGCTTCAAACGTAAGGTAAACTGTTAATTGAATTTTATTCTAATATTTTATAATTTAGGGCTCTAATAATACATTTAATAACACATCTAAGAACACCTCAATAAATATCCAATAATACCTTCAAGCATACGAATTAAATATCCAAATATACTTCGAAAATATTATAAAACAAATTGAATTCAATTGAAGATATTACAAGTTAATATTTAATAATTAATAATGAGTAACTTATACACTTAACAATGTCAAAGTTATAGAGTTCGAAGACTGACTGTCTATATGAGCTTCTTACATTTAATATGTAACCTCTGGTCCCGCATCATTCTGTGAGGAAACCAGTATTGCTATTATTCTGTTTCTTGATAATCATAAAATGTCTATATTTCTAGGTGATTATAATAAGTTTGTTTAGTAGCAGTTTGTTGTTCCTTATCTAATTGTATTAACTTGCGCCTGTATTACAAAGAAATTGTTTTTTGTTTTAAACCTAGCATGAACTCCGTTGACACTTATTACTTTACATTCCCTTATACAATGTATCATGCTATATAAGACATAACTATAACGTTTAATTTTAAATACATTTTAATATAGGGGAGATGTAACTCGTGTTATGTTAAAAATGTCGTTCTTTTATACATAATATATGCGTTTGTTACAGTATTCCATGCAAATATGAAAGAAAACAGCAACGTCAGTAAAGAATCCGTCCACACCAAATACCGCAACAAAACAGGGATAGAATGGTAGAATCGAATTAGAATTTGGCTAGCTCAAAAACGTCATAGAGTGGAGTGAGTGAAACAGAAAGAACACATTAGAAACCTCAACACGTCTTTTATTTTAAATCTTTAGTAAACATAGTCCCAAAAGGGATATTTACAAAACAACAAAAAAAAACAATAATTTGCGTAAACGTTCTGTATAACGTGATGTACACAAAGCGTCAATTTGCTTATAACATAACATAAAAATATAATTATATTCATTTAAAATAGCGTTTATATAACTACATACCAGTATAATGTTTCCAGTTCTAAGAAGTTAAACCTAAAATTTATAGTAGCATCTGCTTTGGCAAGTGCACCTCTTGAAGCTTAAGAAATATGGTAACATAAATTTTCAAATATCTTAATCAAACAATAGTTAGCAAGTTGTGGACTTTAACAGAAAGGTAAACAGTAGAAAATACTCTAACGCTAGCTTTAAGACTAAGGTGCATAATTGTTCGTGTTGTAAGCGTAGCGTATAGTCTGCATTTTGGTGCGGACTCAAACCCCAACAAAATAAATGTATATTTTCTGAAACAGTATAAAAAAATAACGAAAATAGAAAACTGTACCTTAAGTTATCGGCTTTGTGCTGGTATCATCGTAGGATGGGGAAAATGCAACTGCGTTCTTCTATGGGCTTGGCGCTGAAACTACTAACTTAACCCATACTAGCACAGAAAGCAGTGTATAAGTGCAACTTTACAACATGTTTTTTCGCTTTCAAATGTATCGCTTTCAAAGCACGGTCTCTATGTATAATAAAAGAACTATGTGTTGGGTAGGTATTTGACATTCAAGGATATCGCCGAAGAATTAAGTGCGCAGAATTCTCAGATGGTAGCTACAGAAATACAAGCTATAACAGCTTGCCAACAAGGGGTAACATGTTAACAAAGAGTTTTTAAACAAAGGAGCAATCGTATTACTTTGAAACATGTGCACAGCTGCAGGATAATATTATAAACTTATAGATAACAAACCCATTGCAAGTGCTAATATATTAGGCAAATGGTTAAGTGGCCTTATCTTTTAAAAGAAAACCATAAACTTATGTGCAACTGTAATGAAATATGGTCACTACAGGTGGTAGAATTTATTTGTAGCGACTTTGTAATGTGAAGTTTTCTAAGCAGCTGTTTGATTTCATAAGGCAAAATTTTAGGGAGTAATTAAGACTAATTCAAGTGGCGGGAAATCAAGCTTGTTGAACGATAGTTTTTATGATTTGTCTAGAAATTTTAAGGAAATTTAAATAGATGTAGGATGAATAAATGTTCAGGCAGAAAAAATTCCTAGCAGGGTTTTGAACGTAACACGTTTTTTTGCTATAAGTGTGTAGTGTATAAAAGCCGATGCTGCACTAAAATATCAGGCGACTTCTAGTGCACACTGGAACTGATGTAGGCTTTAAAGCAGCCTAATCACTTCTTTCAGTGCATCCCGCTTTGAAATTCAAGTTTTCTTTATTCAAACTAGTGTTATAATAGAAAGCATAAGTAGTTGTTATGGGTGAAAGAATAGTTGGACGATTAAATTTTGAAATACCCGAAAGCGGTTTGATTCCCGCAACCGGCTAACTATAGTGGTGCGGGAGAGAATCCCTATACAAACAACTTGATAAGTTGTGAACAGATTTTTTTTACTGCCCTAATTGATGAGCCCCAACTCGTCTGGTCTAGGGGTCGATCCTCTGGGAGTCAATTTTATCAAATGGATCCTCATTATGTCACTTCCTGATCGTATAAAGTTCTTCTTATTATCAATCTATACCGCACACGAAGATAAACACCTTTGCCTCATTGCGTCATCTAATTCTACGTTTATACAATTATTATAACATTATTTCTGTAAACAGGTACACACACACACATAATTTTAAAATTGGAATTCACTTTAGATTTTATTGCGCCAGGATTAAGATGACTTTGTAACGGGTAACTAAATTCCAACTTATGTTGCCGATTGATCCGCGGATATTCTTCGCTTAACTGCCATTTAACTTCTTCGACTAGCTTCTGAACAATAACACTTACATGTGTTCACAATTAATTAATTAATTGTTGTTGTTCACCGTCTAGCGCCCGTCATCCTACTCTTCACTTACTATGGCTTCGAGAGGTATATCATTATATTACGGTCTTCAGCAATTTATAGTTGGTTACATTGAAACATTTTTACATTGTACGCTATTGCTATGTCTGGTAAGATCGTTTGTTATATTATGTTTGTGATTTCCATTTAGATTAAAGGCTGTATCTAGATAATTTAATAAAATTGTAGCATTATTACTTTTATCCTATCTGGTTACACTTTAACGGTAGCTGCGTTTCTTTACCTGTAACTTTAATTTCAATAGTTTACACTGAAAAGCCTAAAGGCTTTTTCTATGTATGTGATAATTGTTCTACGAAACAAGAATATTGACAATCCCACTGTTATTTAATCATTAATTATCTTAAGCGCTTTCCTAAAAGAAAAATATTACGTTATAGAAATCTAGTGGCTACTATTCGTATGTTTAGCCAAAACTTTTTATGGGTGAAAGTGAGGTTACGAATTACCTAGAAGGCGCAGTTGTAGATGCACCGTCCAACCTTCAATGGTGCGGGAGAGTTCCTATTTCAAAATGATAAGACGAATTTTACTATAAGCGTGTAAAATTGGACAAAATATAAAACTATTTTAAATTACCCACTTACTTTGAAAGGTTTTATTAATTGTCCACAACTAAAGATAACTAAACCGTCTTGACCCATCAGTTTTGTTCAACATTTTCACTATCTGGAAAACGGTTATTCTGGATAGGCCTCTTTGCTTTCAATTCCAAACATTCATTACGTTAGCTGTTACCTTTGTTACCCTACTTAAAAACTTCTTGACACTCTATACAATTATAGAAATTTTCGAAATAACGGTTTGACTTCATCATTGAAGTAACTGGATATCCATTTACAATGATCATTCTACCTATCTTACTACTAACTGTTAATAAAATTCTATCCAAATTTGGACTCTATTAACAGCAAACTTCAAAACATGTCATTGCAGGTAGATTTAAAAAAAACATAATCTAACCTCCACAGGCCAGGTATTATTCACAAAATTCCTAAAGAAACATTAATCTGAAAGTAATACTACTATTCTATTTCAGTAGATTCTTAAATCGCCGTATATGAAATTTTGCAAATCCTAATTACCTTGAAATGCCGTTAACAACTGCCTTAGACGTACGTATCATAATCGCAATTTCTGTGTTCACCATTTTGAATTCGATTAAGAATATAGAATTTACACAATAAATTTACTAGCAATACATCGTACAATAAAAGCTTACGTTTAACTTAATACACACGTTCTGCTTAGCATTTTAAAATTTTAACACTCTTTTCTAATACTCTCATACTTATTGTAAATAACTAATTATGTCTCTCTACGAACCAATTACAATTATATTTACAGGCTCGCATATACATATTTTTCAAGCATCAAACAATATACAAGAAAAAGTGCTCAGAAGAGTACACGCAATTTGGTCATTTACGGGTTTCTAGGTTACTTTACTGATGGACTGATTATTATCTTGGCATGTTAAGACACCTCATTTCAGTGATTTATTTCACTAATAGATGATGAGTGAAACTTTATTTAGCACCCTTTTAATTCACCACCGCCGCGATTTAAATTCACATGAAGTACGCTTGTTTGAAATTGCTGGCTAATTCATCCAGCAAAGCTCAAAACAATTTGAGGTTGTTCACCTGCCCGAGGGCTTTAGCTTCCGCACGTCACCTATCTTTAACCCATCATTTGTTCTCTTCTCGTAAAGAAGTCAACGGTCTTTGACGCGAAATTGGATTCCTAATGTGGATTATTGAAATCCGTCTCACTTTGACGGTTTTTTTTATTAAGTTGTTTACCTAAAGCTCGTTTAACAATGTATTATAAATAAAATTGCTTTCCGTTTTGTGTTTTAAGTATATTGTTTGAATTTTCTTTATAGAAATATGAAAATAAAATATCATGCTTAATTAAAAATACTATTCATGAAATCATAATATATAGGGTATGTCCTATTTATTCTGCCCGTTTAAAATTAATGTTCTCCTTCCCTATCTGGTTTATACTCAAAGCAAGGTGAATGCGTTAAACTCCTCTTACAAACAAAATTTTTTCATAAAATGTTATACGCTAACATCCTTACGTTGTTTTAATTCCAGTACTATTTCTAAATATTAAAAAATAATAACAAAAAGTAAAAAGCAAAAATAAAATTTTTTTATACAATAAATACCCTAAACCCACCGTAACCTATATTTACATAACCCTAACTTAATGTTACCTTCAATCTTCCTCGTCTTTCTAATTGCAAGTCGCGATTAGGTTTTAAATCTTTTATATGTCAAGTCCCTCTATATTGACATGTGTTACCAATTAATACAAATATATTTGTAGAAACTTTTTCAACCTTTAAATTTAGTGGTCCATTTAGCATTGAAGTATTTGTTTTGTCTGATATGGCTAAATTTCTTTTCCAAACTTTTTTCCTAACTAAGTGATTAGCTTCATGTCGTCTTAAATTATAGTTATGTTTTGGTTGTTTACGAGCTACTAATTTTTTCGAATTATTTTGATAATTTTTTTAAATTTGTGACTAAGATTATTTAATGCATTTCTATGTATAAAATAAATATCTGTTCAATTATCCGAATTTAAACCTTTTAATATCATTTCTACGTCAGAGTTTGCAAGGTAAGGTAAAATGCCAATGGCCACATGTACAGATGTAGATATAGGAAAACGGTAAGGAAAGGAATCACTTCGTCGACTCTGACTTTCACGCCCGCGCAACTGTATTCAATAATGATCGATAGTAAAGTCCTGTCTTTTTAGAGGTTACGTTCTCATCAACCCTAGTCTCCTCCACACAACTTTCTTGGTTTCATGGTAAAATTTCAATAGAGTGTTCAGCCTTGGATAATATTTTTTGAATGATTACAAACGAAATTTATTTTAACCTTTGCTTCTTTACTCACCATTAGCATGCAGTAGATAAGCACATTGTTTACCAGTGGCGTACAATACGTTTATCGGCATTTCTTTTTTCAAATAATTTACGAGATGGATTCCATTATTAAATTACGTGGTTATATAAGGACCGACTTACTAAATTTACAAATCATGTCACTTCCCTTGAACAAGTTCATAGTAATAACGATTAAACGATTAGTTCGACAAAATCTATCGAATTACGTAGAAGGCTAATTGATATATTGCCTTTATTATTGACTAATTTACATGATTTAGACTTCAAAATTTTTGAAGCAAATCCAAATAGTACGTGTTACTGTATTTTGTGCAGACTAGAAAGAAAAAGTAAAATATCACGCACAGAACACCGTCACAAAGAAAAAGAACTAAAAACGGCAGTGCTTGCTAAAAGTCGTAGTGTAGGGTGAGTCACACAGAAAGAAACAGGAAACCTCAAAAAATGAATTTTATTTACAAAACCTTTAGCTAAAAATCCACGATAAAACAGAAATTTACAAACCCTCTAGTTAAAAAAATGGTACAAAAGAATATCAACTTGCGTAGAAACTAACATTTTATACAAAACATATCCCGAAGGATTCAGACTGTATTAAGAATTTACGTAAAAATAATCGTTTATTGAAAACATAATGTATATCCGTCTTTAATTACCTAGAGACAATTTTTTTTAACTTCAGTTCTAACATGTACATAATTCAAAATAATTAAACAGACCTTTAGTTACCAAAACATTTAAATGATAATAGAAAGAAAATCATCTACTTACATAGTTACAGCAACAAGGTATATCATCTACAGGCTAAAATGTATTTCCGCTGCAGGCGGTTTAAGATTATGTACTAATGTCACGCCTAAACAATGGGGTAAGCCTAAAAGAAATTATATATAAAAATTGTTTTGGTATCAGTTCAAGTAAATAATTATTTTCTAAATAAATGGTCATCGTTAGAAGAACACTCCAACAATTTGAGTAAAGTAAGTTCAATTTCTACACCGGAACTTCTTCAATTGTGCGCTTAGTAATCTGAAAAATCTAGTCTCAACATACTGATTTTTATTTTGAGTATTTTCAGAAAACCATTTATCAGTGACGAGCGTTTCATTTCTTTTCCATACTTTACACAGACGACCATGTTAATGTTCGTTCCTCATTTTATACTATTTAAATAAGTTGAGACAAAAACATGGTTTAATGTTTCAAATACTGACGAGGTATGAAGATACTTATGCGCGACTTTGTTTTTATCACTGAAGATGAAAATTTATTTTAAAGTTGCATTTCCATGAATAATAGGTACAACTGAAATTGTTTTATCAAACCTTTATTGAACATATACCGATTTATAATAACACTATAGAAGCTTATTTTTAATAAAATGTAAAACAAGGCTCTTCATTCTTTCGTTGTACTCATTAGACTTAGAAATTGTGTAGTCAAATACATCTGTCACAGAACTTCCAGATTCTGTAAAGTTGGAAAGATCCCTTATCTCATTTCCCTCTGATAACATAAGTTTAATAGTATTTATAGCAATTATTAGTCCAAATTTTGCAAGGGATTTCCATTGTTGGCGAAAAATAGTAAATGGATATACTTCCTCTGGATTCGATCCTAATTCTTTTATATAATTTGATAGGCTACTGTAATATACATCCAAATAATGCTCAAAATTGTCCAAAATACTACTGGAACTGCAACAGTAGAAAAAGAATGCAATATCAAGCACCGGTGGTGCTACCATAACTAACTGAAAATCTATAAAACGAAGTTGTGTAGGAGTTTTGGTGTTGACCACGTCCTAAAAAAAATTCGTTAGTTATGTTACCTTAAGTTGACAAATATATATATATATATATATATATATATATATATATATATATATACATATATATATTTATACATATTGCTAGGAAAGGAAGCTATCTTTATCAATAAGGGCAAAAATCTTAATGATTGATTAACAAAGCGTAAATTTTCGTTAATAACGCTCATGTATGTAGGAGTATGCTTTATTTTACTTAAATAGGTAGACAATTTACTTGAATTGTTCGTGTAATATCAAGGAAAAGTTTTAATAGAAATGAGTTATCTACTTTGCTGAAGGGTGTATTTTAATTTATCGTAAATCGCTACAAGTAGATTGTTACATATTCGTTTGTTAATTCGTTGATTAAAACCAATAATCGCACGATTACGACAATACCGAAACAAATTTTATTGTGTTCGAAGGCAACATTTGGACCATTTAACAATTTATATGATATGAATTTACGTTTAAAAAACAAAGTCTATTTTGCATTAATTATAGCGCTTGACGAGTGAAATGTTTTGTTATAGACGGAACGATTCTTATTAGTGTGAATTACGTGCCACTTTGCGAGTTTTAATACTTGGATAGAATGAAATTTCATAAACTATATGGCTGTTTATAATGGGAATTAAATGTTATATCTAGGACTAGCGTAACCTTAAAGTGATTATTGGTGACTATTGGTTTACGAACAAGTGAAGCAATTTAAAATTACCTGAGTTCTACAAAAATCAGTGCTAGCATTACAAAGGTTATAGAGGTGTTCAGTTAGTTTGATTTTCGCCAAATTTAAAAATCGTAAGTAAACCTGCATAGATTAAATCAATTTAGGTAGTAAGTTGTTTTGGACTTCAATTATTAATTTAAATATTCCTTCAAATTTTTTCTTCAAATATTAGCTTAAACTATAGTTCAACGTCTAGTCCTCGATCAAGTTTAAGTTGTTTCGGTTAAAATCTATTTAATTTAATTCTATTGCAATTGAATTCGTTTTAGATCGTTATATCAATAATAGTACATGGTAACATTAGAGAAGCTTTAGCTATAACAATATTGCTATTAAACTGAAAATGAGATATCTTTTGGTTTTCCAGTTCATAATTTTTGACTTAGAGCTGAAAAATTTTTTGTTGAAAAACCTTTCATTGTGACAGAAGTTTGTGTTCACAGTTTAAAGCGTTAAGAACCTGTTTGATCTGGAATCAATTCAAGGTTACTAAATTCAAAGGTCAGAATTGCTTTTTAGTATGAATGTTTTGCGAAAATATTTGAATAAAAATTTGTATTCAATGATTTTATGAGAGAAGCTGTAGATTTAAGGTTTAATTAATTCAAAGATTCATTTAGGAAATGTTTTATTAACAAAAGCAATTTACATCTTTTTTTTGATAAAGAGTATATTTATATAGGAACAATCAGGGTGATGAGAGTACTCTGACACTGGAAGTCTATGTTATTCTATTCTCATTGTAAATTAAAGCTTCAGTATTTTAAAATTATTAAGATGCCCATATTTTTGCATTTACAAAACATAAATAAAGCAATTAAAGCTTTAATTAATTAGCTGAATTGACTACCGTATAATATCTTAAATAAAACACCTTCTAGAGCTTCTGGAGAAATAGAGAATATGCTTCATCTGTACTGAGCAACCATTAAATAACTAATATTGAATAAACGCCGGTTCAAAAAATTCGCAAGCTACATATCCCCCAAATTAATATATATATATATATATATATATATATATATATATATATGATGTATCTGTAAACAAACTCTTAAGAAAATAATAAGAGCTTATTGACGAATACAAATCGGGCTAGTAGTTATATAACCATTAACAAAACATTAGCTTTATTACTTCACAGGGGAGGAAACATCCACTGACCGACGGTTTCAAAACAATCCCTGTACTATGGCAAAAGTAAATAAAACCGCCATCTATAGAATCTACTATGTAGTTTCGATTCAATTCTGAACTTCCACACTTAGTAGTGTTGGTGTTTTATCACCTGATGGCGGTTTTATTTACTTTTGCCATAGTACAGAGATTGTTTCGAAATTATATCAGTATAATAGCTTCGATTACTTCATAGGGTTGGAAACTAATCTGCTCTGATGAGGCTTAACGTCGTTCAGTGGATGTTTCCTCCCCTGTAAAGTAATAAAGCTAATGTTTTGTTAATGACTATATAACTACTAGCCCGATTTGTATTCGTCAATAAGCTCTTATTATTTTCTTAAGAGTTTGTTTACAGATACATCTTATTTTATATACAATTTCTTATTGCGGATTGCAAATAACTTGTCTTTTATGTATATATATATATATATATATATATATATATGTATATTCAAATGAAAGCATAAAGTCTTAATTGTTACATTGTATAATTGAAGGACATATAATAAAAGGTTAATGAAAGTTTACAAACCAGACATGAGAACGGAAACAGTGACTTTGTATTCCAGACATAATATGACACTGCAGGTGCAGGTCACAGTAGACTATAAGACAGAAATTGTTAGAATTAAGATTATTAAAATGTAATACTTTGTATTGTATCAAGAAATAGCAGACATGAAATCTGCATTTCCCACAGAGTGATGTAAGAGCAGGAATAGCATAAATACCCTCAGGAGCCCAAGATGGCCAGTCAGTCTCGAGCTTCACAACTTTAACATTGTTGGTTGTTCAAGCTACTCATCTTAGTTTTAAATTAATTAGTGAAAGTGACTTTGCTTATTTTTTATTTTTAAACGTTAATGAACACAACGTCCCTATTTGTTGAAATCATGTGTAATTTTGGTATAAATAAATTTGATAGAAGAGTTTTTGGAAGAAAAGTCTTTTTTAAAAAGAAGCTGCAAGTGGCCCAAAACTTATCTCGCGCTATCATTAAAAAGGCAATAAAATCAATTTTATAGTTTTCGCATTACTATAAAATAGACTGCAACGCCACGCTCAACCCGTTGAGTGGACTAGCAAAACCAGCACGCTTCGCTATAAACATAAGTCACGCCGATGGACACTAATTAGGTAATAAAGCGCGTCATTCTACGAAAAATGACATCATTACGTTGTATGATGTTCCAAACGAAACAGTAAATTTTCGAATGGAAACAATTTAATATATAAGCGGAAACTCTATTCAGGTTTATTGCATTCATTAATTTGCGTCAACCTAGCAATATGTAAAGATACAGGATTTAATTCGCGTTAGATTCCTTCATAAACATAGCAAAATGTGACGTTGATTCATTCAAGATTTAATCATATCTTTAAATAAGAATAAGGTATATTTAAAAAAAATACATCTCTAAAGAAGGTCTTAATCAATTATCGAAGTAATCGATTAGGGAAAATTATAAAATGTTTATTTAAACGCATTCTACAAAATTTACAGTTGTAAGGCATTATTCATTTTAATTTCATAACAAGATTAAGAGTTTTAAAAAACGTCTATAGTAACGCAAAATATGCAGTCGTCTTTTTGACGCGGAACATGTATTCTAAATTGAAAAGCGTACTTCATTAAGCATATTTGAAAAAATTTCTAGGTAAATGGCATTGTCTATAATATAAGATAAGGAATTTAAACTCGACAATTAGCGAAAGTAATAATCAACAGTTAGGGTCGTATAATAAAGGCATGACGGCAATAAACAGATAACGTGTGGAAATATATTAATTAGGGTAAGCCTCAGGGCTATTTGAACGTCAAGTTTGATAAAATTTGCATAATTTCGACGGACCCCAAGTTCACCAAATCTAAACGTAGAAACAACACCAAGAAATTGCAGGATCTTGCTGGATTTGATGACGTAGTAAAGTTTGATACTATATAACCAACTAAAGGAAGTGGTCGAGTTTCAGTAAGTAGCCAATAATGTGATAGGTCAGTAGACAGTGTTGACTACTTTTTTTAAAACGTAACGATGTTTGTATAAAGTAGTAAATAGACGACTTTGAAGTAGATAATTAAAATGGTTTTAAATGAGTGAGCAATGATGAATTATGGTAAGATGAATTTTTAATTTGAATGGAAGCATATGGTAAATGGATTATAAGATTTTAAATAAATGTGTAATGTTGGATTTAGATTTGGAAAGCACACATGAAGTTTAATTACATTTAATGGTAAATTAATTTTAAATGATTTGGACTATCTTGGTATATGAAATGCAAATACAATCCTAATGGTATTTTTCTGACCTATTTTGGACATGGATACAAGTATACGATATGGAAAAAGGTTGAACAGCATACTTTAAAATCTTTAAAAAACATTCCTTTTATAATTTCAGCAAGATTACGTAAGATTTTGATATGTACATCTTTGTATGCAAAAAGATAATTGAAATTCAGGCCGATTGAACTTCGGCAAGTTCGGCCATTATATAATAGGAATTATTGATCATAACCGATTACCATTGTTTAAGTCCGATTTAAAGGGGGCTATTAAAATTATTTCGCTCAATTTCCAAAAGTTTGTACGTAGTACAATTTAAATAGGGAAAGATTTGTAAATGATAATTCTAACTAAAAAGAGAGATTTTGAACTCCATTTTAGTGTTGGCGAGTGATTATCTAATTTTTAATCTTAGAGTTAAGTAATTTTTAAAAAAAGAATCCGTTATGGCAATATTGGACTCTATTTTTAGATTTTTATTGTTTGTATGAAGATATTTTTTTAAGGTTACATGTATGATATTGTTTGTTAAAGAAAAGTTAAATGAGGATGTAGCAATTGTTATTTGAAAGGTTGTTTGTAAAAGTATATTTGATTATATTATAATTTTGATATCTGACCCTAATGTTTTTATTTAAACTGAGCTAGCAAAAATAATTAGGGGTCACTTTTAATTTAAATCAGCTATAGTTCACAGCTATATATATATATATATATATATATATATATATATATATATATATATATATTTGTATATATTACTGTGATTGGGTAGGCTTAGACAGGTAAAAATAGGACAAGCATTTATGTATTTATAGGCACCCTTTGTTTAAAAAATTAATAATTTATTTAAAACGCTTTAATATAATTAGAGTGGGATAAAATTACATATTATAATGTAGGTTTAATTTGTTTACGTTAATTTAGTAAAAGGACAACAATTAAGATTGATAACAAGGTCGAAAATTGTGTACAAAGGTTATTAGCAATAAAGCTTTTCAGTATAAAAATCCATAATTTAAGCAAGGTACATTTATTAAATACAGCATACGCTAAAGCAGTCAATGAACGTTACAAGGTTTAATATTGAAAACACGTTAAAACAGTCAAGGGTTTCTTGGAACAGACGTGGGGCAAACAAATGATTCTCGTAAAAGCTAGTCTACGTTTAGAACACAATTCGAGGTAAATTGTGTTAATGAAGAAACGCAAAGCTAACAGCAACGGTCTACTAGTTCAAAACAGATCGATAAAATTAGGCGACAGACAATATTTAATACGGAACAGAGGCAGATGAATGATATCATTTGGTTAAAAGACAAAAATATTCAAGCGCGTGTCAGACGAGTAAACTTTAAAAATCAATAAGAAAGACGTAGATGCAATATGTTTGTAGACGGTATTGATTTTTCAAGGCGTACTTAAAGGAAGGGAGAAATAACGGTGAACAATATGGTAATACAGGAGGTACAAGCAAAGACAGAAAACACGGGACAGAAAGAGACACCAGAAAGGCAGAAATAACGTAGACACTTTATATAGGAAAGGAAGACACAGCTGAGAGCTGTTATTATGAGGGTGCAAAGGGAGATAATTATATGAACACGCACACGAGAAGCGTGATTGTATTTGTGTGGTGCTAACAGAAGAGTGGAAATTTCAAGAAATATTTGGACGGTTGGCAAGTTGAGACAGATTTTCGAGGTAATGAAATGTTTATGTTGGCGATTTCTGAGTTGTGAAAGACCGTTGTGTGTACGTGCAGGGGTATTTTGTAGAATTGAGTGGCAGTTGGCAACCTTACAAGGAATGGGTAACAAAAATACAGGTAACTCAAGTGGGACTGTGGTTAGATAAGCGCTGCTGGAGGCGGTGTTCGCTCTCTCTGATTTTCCAAGTCTACAGAAGATCATCCTAGCTTCAAACCACGTGACTAGTGCAGTCCGACTTAAAACTTTAAAAGTGTTTTTTTATGCACAAGTAGGTACAACTTAGTTTAAACGGAGTGAACCGTAATAAATCATAATAATACTTGAAGCAAGATGACTTGTAAGTAGAGAATTATTTACAAATTGAATGCGGGTGCTTGTTGCACATTGAGTGAAAGAAGAGGTGATGTTTGGACCTGGAGCAGCAGTTCAGAGGGATTGTTGAGAATTTGGGGTGAACAATGAGTTCCAGATGGGATTGCTGTTCACAATGGAAGGCAGGAACATGGAGTGATCCAGGCACGTGCAGTCATTTTGGAAGACATCTACAGAGGCGGTGATCTGGAAGAAGACTCTCCAGGTAACTAATTTTTTTGTTGAAACTTGTGTTTGTGCTGATTTATTTAAACTATTAGTAATTTGAGTTTTATTTGGTGAAAATTTTTATGAATCGAAATTTAATTTTATTGACATATGTAAAAAAAAATTCTTTTATTATAAATCTGAGGGTGGAAATGCTAGTATAATATTTCACAGATGTAAGAGGTGAACGGGTTTTTTGTATGATTTAATTTAAGTGCAAAAATTTGTGCACACATGTAAAAATGTTTATACTGAGCTCACCATAGACCAAGGGAAATTAAATTAAGGTTCCGGGATAGGCCCATCTACTTTAAAATAAAACAATGAAATGTAGTTGAGCATAGAATCGCGGGTATATTTGCTGGATGACTTTATTATTGAGTAGGGGTATGAAATGTTTAACTGGGATAAATATTGTAAATATTGAGATTTTGTCAATTTATTATTTATGTTGTCAGAATAAAATGATTGTATGTTTTTGTTGAATAATTTTTTTATTTATTTTTTTTAATTATAAAGGTTGTTGAGAGAATGAGTAGCTGAAGTGAGTATCCCTGAAGAAGCACTGAGCAGAGCTAACCGTGGAATGTCAGTTTGGAATGCATTTTCAGAAGGTACTCAACTAAAATATTTTGCAATCAAAACTTGGACTCAAAAATTTATTTAGGAAAAATTTATTGGAGTTTTAATTTTTTTTTTCAGTAAATGTTTTATCAACCCAAGGTGTGGGTCATAAATTTTGGAACCCTTTTAATAAGGAACCCAGAGCATATTTAAGGGCGCCCAACATTGGGGCTCAACGGAAAGACAGAGCAAATTTATGGCGCCCAACATTAGGGCTCGAAAGGAGTACAGTGCAAATTTATGTCGACCAACAGTGGAGATTCTTCCCGTTTAACGGGAAGACAGAGAAAATTATATATATATATATATATATATATATATATTGCTATGAAAATAAGGTCATTTAGGTTTGTATAGGGTTACTTTATATAAACACCATGAGAGTCCAGAAAACTAGACATTTTCCAAGGAGAAATGCGAAATTCGACGTTTAGGCAAAAGGCCGAGGTGTGCCACTCTGAAACAAAGTGTGATACGTAGTAATAATTTAAATTGAAAAATTGTATACGTGCGAAGAAAATGAATTTACGATTGCCGATTAAACGTAAGTAGATTTTGGGGAATTTATTTTAAACTAAAACATAATAATAATAGGGCTTCGAGTTCGGGGAGAATAAATGATATTTGAGTCCGGGGAGAATGATAATACAATTCTAAGTCCAGGGAATATAAACTACGATTTCTAAGTTTGGGGAAGATGATAATCCAATTCTAAGTTTGGGGAAATTGATAAGAAGAACAAGTCTAAATAAGACGACAGAAATTTGGGGTGCATAGTTTAATAATGGTAGTCTAGAGGGTGATGACGATAATTTAAATACAATGGGCATATAATAATTCTGAATTAGTGGATGGTATAATGCATGGAAAATATTAGCTGAAAATGGATGCGTCGATGTGAAGGAAAGGGAGACCAGGTTAGATTTTTAGTTATAAAACATTATTTTTCTATTTGAATATTAAATATTGAATTTGCTTAATATAAATGAATGTGACGAAGTCAACAAAGGACTTGCATACGTGTAAAGTGCGTTATATGATAAAAGGTTTTGAACGTTCCAAGCTTTTTTTATAAAGACTATAGAGTTTTTTTGGTGACTTTAGATTTGATTAAAAAGTATATGATTTTTGATAAAAGAGATTTACGACATTAATTAATTAAAAAGTGTATTTTAACAATTTACAAAACTGTACATAATATTTGTTTCATTATATAGAATTGAATTAACTTCATTTTATAAATCTAAATAAACGATAGTCGAGGTCAAGAGATAAAGGTAATGGCGGTGTGATTTGATAATTTAAACAATAAAGGAGGAGCTATAAGTTGAATACGAAATTGATAACAAGTAAGGCGGTAACATATCAAGTTTTGTTATTGGTCGACAAGGTCGAGACACGATAAAATCCAGTTAAGTTCCTGGAGGGAGTTTATAGAATATTTATATGACAGCCCAACGTCGGAGCTTGATAAATCCTACAGAAGATCATCCTAGCTTCAAACCACGTGACTAGTGCAGTCCGACTTAAAACTTTAAAAGTGTTTTTTTATGCACAAGTAGGTACAACTTAGTTTAAACGGAGTGAACCGTAATAAATCATAATAATACTTGAAGCAAGATGACTTGTAAGTAGAGAATTATTTACAAATTGAATGAGGGTGCTTGTTGCACATTGAGTGAAAGAAGAGGTGATGTTTGGACCTGGAGCAGCAGTTCAGAGGGATTGTTGAGAATTTGGGGTGAACAATGAGTTCCAGATGGGATTGCTGTTCACAATGGAAGGCAGGAACATGGAGTGATCCAGGCACGTGCAGTCATTTTGGAAGACATCTACAGAGGCGGTGATCTGGAAGAAGACTCTCCAGGTAACTAATTTTTGTTGAAACTTGTGTTTGTGCTGATTTATTTAAACTATTAGTAATTTGAGTTTTATTTGGTGAAAATTTTATGAATCGAAATTTAATTTTATTGACATATGTAAAAAAATTCTTTTATTATAAATCTGAGGGTGGAAATGCTAGTATAATATTTCACAGATGTAAGAGGTGAACGGGTTTTGTATGATTTAATTTAAGTGCAAAATTTGTGCACACATGTAAAAATGTTTATACTGAGCTCACCATAGACCAAGGGAAATTAAATTAAGGTTCCGGGTTAGGCCCATCTACTTTAAAATAAAACAATGAAATGTAGTTGAGCATAAAATCGCGGGTATATTTGCTGGATGACTTTATTATTGAGTAGGGGTATGAAATGTTTAACTGGGATAAATATTGTAAATATTGAGATTTTGTCAATTTATTATTTATGTTGTCAGAATAAAATGATTGTATGTTTTTGTTGAATAATTTTTTTATTTATTTTTTTTAATTATAAAGGTTGTTGAGAGAATGAGTAGCTGAAGTGAGTATCCCTGAAGAAGCACTGAGCAGAGCTAACCGTGGAATGTCAGTTTGGAATGCATTTTCAGAAGGTACTCAACTAAAATATTTTGCAATCAAAACTTGGACTCAAAAATTTATTTAGGAAAAATTTATTGGAGTTTTAATTTTTTTTTTCAGTAAATGATTTATCAACCCAAGGTGTGGGGCATAAATTTTGGAACCCTTTTAATAAGGAACCCAGAGCATATTTAAGGGCGCCCAACATTGGGGCTCAACGGAAAGACAGAGCAAATTTATGGCGCCCAACATTAGGGCTCGAAAGGAGTACAGTGCAAATTTATGTCGACCAACAGTGGAGATTCTTCCCGTTTAACGGGAAGACAGAGAAAATTTATATATATATATATATATATATATATATATATATATTGCTATGAAAATAAGGTCATTTAGGTTTGTATAGGGTTACTTTATATAAACACCATGAGAGTCCAGAAAACTAGACATTTTTCCAAGGAGAAATGCGAAATTCGACGTTTAGGCAAAAAGGCCGAGGTGTGCCACTCTGAAACAAAGTGTGATACGTAGTAATAATTTAAATTGAAAAATTGTATACGTGCGAAAAAATGAATTTACGATTGCCGATTAAACGTAAGTAGATTTTGGGGAATTTATTTTAAACTAAAACATAATAATAATAGGGCTTCGAGTTCGGGGAGAATAAATGATATTTGAGTCCGGGGAGAATGATAATACAATTCTAAGTCCAGGGAATATAAACTACGATTTCTAAGTTTGGGGAGGATGATAATCCAATTCTAAGTTTGGGGAAATTGATAAGAAGAACAAGTCTAAATAAGACGACAGAAATTTGGGGTGCATAGTTTAATAATGGTAGTCTAGAGGGTGATGACGATAATTTAAATACAATGGGCATATAATAATTCTGAATTAGTGGATGGTATAATGCATGGAAAATATTAGCTGAAAATGGATGCGTCGATGTGAAGGAAAGTAGACCAGGTTAGATTTTTAGTTATAAGACATTATTTTTCTATTTGAATATTAAATATTGAATTTGCTTAATATAAATGAATGTGACGAAGTCAACAAAGGACTTGCATACGTGTAAAGTGCGTTATATGATAAAAGGTTTGGAACGTTCCAAGCTTTTTTTATAAAGACTATAGAGTTTTTTTGGTGACTTTAGATTTGATTAAAAAGTATATGATTTTTGATAAAAGAGATTTACGACATTAATTAATTAAAAAGTGTATTTTAACAATTTACAAAACTGTACATAATATTTGTTTCATTATATAGAATTGAATTAACTTCATTTTATAAATCTAAATAAACGATAGTCGAGGTCAAGAGATAAAGGTAATGGCGGTGTGATTTGATAATTTAAACAATAAAGGAGGAGCTATAAGTTGAATACGAAATTGATAACAAGTAAGGCGGTAACATATCAAGTTTTGTTATTGGTCGACAAGGTCGAGACACGATAAAATCCAGTTCCTGGAGGGAGTTTATAGAATATTTATATGACAGCCCAACGTCGAAGCTTGATAAATCCTGTTTATTCATAGCAATATATATATATATATATATATATATATATATGTGTGTGTGTGTGTGTGTGTGTGTGCGTGCGCGCGTATGTGTGTGAGTGTGTGTGCGCGCGTGTGTATGTGTGTGTATGAATGTTTGTGTGTATGTATGTGTATGCGTGCGTCCGTACATGCGTGGGTGGATGTGTGCGTGTACAAAGCGTGCGTGTGCGAGTATGCGTATTTCCGCATGCGTGCGTGCGAGATCGTGTGAATGCATGTGTGCGTGAGCACGGATGATAAATTTAGAGTTTCTGCAAGTTATATTATTTGATACACTGTTCTGTGTGCCACCTCGTGTTATTTTCAACTCGTTCTGAAAAGAGCCGTTAGTCGTCTGACGACGTTTCAACTAAATCAAATGTCATCTTCCTGTCGATGATTGCTGCCCGCTCATGCTTCTAGTCATTATCCATTATGACTAGAAGCAAGAGCAAACAGATATCATAGACCCTAAGGTGATTGATGTGACTAACGGTTGTTTCCAGAAACTGCTGACGTGAAGTACTTACATCATACTTAAACATCATGTTGTTTGTCCAGCAGTCTCCATGCAAAATGCCAGAATAGTCACCAAATGATCTCACAACATTTTCAAAAAAGTCCGGTATTCCGTCGATAAAGGATTTAAATACCTTTAGAGTTTCAGAGTCTTCACTCAAATCAAAGGCTTCTGCAAGTTTCTTGCCCTCCTTAATTGCTGAAGCAACAAAGCCCGTCGTATTGATAACTTTCTGTGCCTTTTCAGCGATGTCTGTAGTGAATTTTTTGAACTGGAGAGGATTCTGATCTTTTATTGCTAACGACAACCCGTGAAAACGTCCGTATTCTTTCATGACTAAGCTTACGTGATGTTCATCCATCGGTTTACTACGTTCCCAAAGTTTAAACCCTTCAACTTTTAAATTTTCTAAAATTAGAGTTTCGCAATTAGCAACTGCACTTGATGCATAACACTTTGCAAAATTTGCTAACGGCGGCAAACCTTTTTCTGCTAGAAATTTCTGCATATAAGGAATAATGGAATTGTACATATAAATTTCTTGTTGATATGCATCAGCCATTGGTATTTGACTTCTTATTGCATCGCCTTTATGAGCACTTTTTACGACTACGTTTACTATTTTCCTTGCGGAATCGCTTCCGTCACTTAATTCCAGCACTGTTATGACACCTAGATATCCATCACCTTTCACGGAACCACTTGTTTCTGTAACGTTGTAATTGTGTAAACCATGTTCATTTGCAATGTCTTTTAAAAGGTTTGTAATTTCTGTATTAGTACCCATAGTGGTGCAGAACAAAATAACTCTTGTACGATTTGCAAAAGTCTAAGTGTTTCGATGCTTAAAATTGTTATAGTTTAAACAAACGATGTGTGTTTGTAGACTTGAAACAATTATTTAGTTTATTTTTTTATTTGCTTTGAAAATTATTTTATCAGCTCTAGATAGCTTCAACTGTTATCATATTTTATGCGAGCCAGTTGTAAGTTATAAAAATATATGTGATCTACAAAACCTTGGGATTTATTAACGGTAAACATTCTTTAGATTAGATAAAAAGTTGTGTTGTCATGTAGACATTGAAAGATTGCAGGAGAATATGTAACAAATAATAAATATTTGATATAAGACCGCTTCTGAGTTGTTTATCTTCTGCATGAGATAGTTTTTGAGTTCTTGAAAGATTGTTTTTAAAAGTTTTATTTCTAAAAATACAACTATCAAATTAATTTTATATCGTTAGGTACTAGATTACTTGTTTTACTTACAATAGACTTGAATGCTTATATTCCTTAAGCACAAATTGAATTCAATTGAAAATAGTACAACCTAATATTTAATAGTTAATAATGAGTAACTTGAACACATAACACTGTCAAAGCTATGGAGTTCGAAGACTGACTGACTGGATGAGCTTCTTATACTTAATATGAAGCCTCTGGTCTCGCATTGTTCTGTGGAAACTGCATTGTTCTTGATAATCATAAAATGTCTTTTTTTTCTAATTAATTATAAATAAGTTTACTCGGTAGCACTTCGTTGTTTCTAATCTAGTTGTATCAACTTGTGTCTGTATTACAAAGTAATAGTTTCTTGTTCTAAGGCTAGTATGAACTCGGGTGACATTCATTACTCTACATTCCTTTATACATATCATGCTATATCTAAGACATAACTATAATGTTTAATTTTAAATACATTTTAATATCGGGTATATGTAACTCGTGTCATGTGTGAAATGTCGTTCTTTTATACATAATATATGCGTTTTTTTGCTATCAGTGTGTAGTGTAAATAAGACGATGCTGCACCAAAAATCAGGTGACTTTTAGTGCACACTAGAGCTGACGTATGCTATAATACAGCCTAGTTACATCTTTCAGTGCATCTAACTTTAAAATTAGAGTATTTTCTCTTCGAACTAGTGTTATAATGGAATGCATAAATAGTTGTTATGAGTGAAAGAATAGTTGGACGATAAATTTTGAAATACACGAAAGCGGTACGAATCCCGCAACAACTTAAAAGTGCACCGGCTAACTACAGTGGTGCGGGAGGAAGTCCCTATACAAACAACTTGATAAGTTGCAAATAAATATTGGGGAACTTATATTATCAGGCTACGTTCCCATAAACACTTTCCCTAAATAGTTTTTTTACTGTCCTAATTCATGAGTCCCAATCCGTTAGGTCTAGGGGTCGGTCCTCTGAAAGACAAGTTTATCAAATGGATCCCCATTATTTCACCGCCTAATCGAATAAAGTTCTTTTCACTATCACGAAGATAAATACCCATGCCTCACTGCGTCATCTAATTCTACTTTTATACAATCTTCATAATGAAATATTCTAAAACCCCTCGTGAATATCAGATAGCAAATTGGACCTCCATATATCATTAACGACTATCTTACCTGATATCACAAAGTTGAGAATTTCTTATTAATGATGGAAGCCCAAGGTAAAGTTGGATGGACAACGGCTTGAGGAAAAGAAAAATTCTTGAGAGATAAACGGCTAGTAGAGTGTTAGCTCTGGGTAGATCATGAGCTTGGGTCATGGGTTGTCTGTTGACCAAAAATGTAGATAAAGAGCGCCACCGTATTTTTCAATACAACAACATACAAAGTTACCTGTACTTGTATTAGGGGAATGCGAAAACCTTGAATCTACACCGCGTATATAGCCACAAAACCTATATATTAACCTTGCAAAGCACTTACCAAAATATCAATTGCCAGACGTGTTGCAGATGTCTCGACTTAACCTGTGAACAAACAAATGCACAACATGGACACCGTTTGTGTCCTTAAAAATATTCATCAAATATAATATAATTGAATTTAAGTTCCAAGAATATATATACCCAGAGTATTTGTTATCATGGGACACAGTTAACCTTTTGCTTATTAAGATTCTATAAATTTCACTTGAATTTTTAATATTGAAAGAGTCAATTTAATTAAATTCTCTTGGTTTGTTTTAACATGAACTTTTTCAACAAAAATTTACATAAAAAGAAACTAGTGTGGTTCTGTTTTCAAAAAAAAACCACAGAGATCTCAAAATTGAATATTTCTACATAAGTTTACTATAAAGTTTATACTTTCTTAATAATTCATATTTAATATTTTAATTATAGTCATCTGTAGTACTACGGTCGACCTTACAAAAAATTAGATTATTTAACGTCTTATAAAATTGCATCATTCAACAAAAAGTAGCTTTACTTAATATCTTATAAAAACAATTATCATGTTCTTTAAAAATCAAACTACATGACCTCAAAATACCTAAAAATATTTTTACAGTAACGCAAAGTAGCATGTTGTATTTATATTGGCTAGCTAGATATTTTTGACATCATACGTCAGTAACAACTTTTTTAGTGTAGTCACTACTGTCTGATTGTATAACAAATACGATAGGCAAACCACATAGCCATCTTTAAAATTTTGTAAAGTTACAAGTTTAGTACGGGATCTTTCTTTTCTAAATGAATTTTAAGATAACTAAATCAAGGTAAAATTTCAACCTTCGAACATTCGTAAAACATTTAAATAATTATAACTGGAATTAAAGATTAAATGTCACTCACGTGACGAGGTACAGTCCAATCAAAAAAATTTGAACTTTTAGACTATAACCATATAACACCAGATGCGGACTATTCCATATACATCTGCGATGCACGCAACAGGAAACATACCATTACGACTGAATTTAACGCTGAAATTATAAAAGATCTGCTGAACAAAATATTATCTAACCAAACCAAACCTCCATTAAGTATGTCCTATTATTTTCTTGTATTTTAAATCTCAAACTAAATTTTCATTTCAGTAGTATTCATGGTATTGATGATATTGCATTTAATAATAGGGGGACTTCTGTCTTCCTCGGCCTGCAGGAATCAACTAACTCGCTGAAGGTGGAATACAAAATAAAACCATTACCCAAAAGCTGTTAGGAACCACATTCAGACACGAAGGATAAATTAATTGAACTTTCTTACGGACCGTATTGCAGCCATGTGCCTGGATACCATTTTGATCTTTCTACGCTGCGGATAGCAGCTTACCTGTTTAAACGCTGATAGAAAAGTGACACGAAATGACAGACTGACAATTCTTATTATAGAAACTTAGACCTCTAAAACTTATGAATTATTTTAAGTGATCAGATATTTATATATTATATTTTTATTTTATTGAAACATTATATTAGATTAATAAGTAAAGTGTAACTGAGTAAAAAATATGTTACAATAATAAGTAAACAGGTACGCACACACACTCAATTTTAAATGTATGCCACGTATCTAGACGTAGCCGAAAGGAAGTTCAAGCACTTTTGACGAAGCATTTTGAGTTAGTAAGAGTAGAGGCGAGCACAACGCTATGTTATGAGCATGTTTTAGAAGTAGATAATTCCGAACCATTTAACTATAAAATATATCCGATACCTAGAGATTAGGGGTTGATTGTGTTACAGATTTTTTTGAATATTCTTATTTTCGTTGTGTGAGTGTGGTGTAGTAAACGTATGTTGAGAAAAGAGTGGTTGAGGAGTCAGGGAGTTGAGATTAGAAGTAGTAGTAGTGCATTGTTTGATAAATCAGAACCGGAAATGGAAGCTGAAGCAGGAGGTAGTAGGGATCATGCAAGGACAGAGTCGGGTGAACAACGGAACGAATTAATTATAAGAATGTTAGAGGAAATGCGACTAGGTAGGGAAGAATCAAACGTAAAATTACAGCAAATGAAGGAAACATTAAGTGGAGTTAATTAAGACTCGAATAGGAAATTAGAGCAAAAGAGTCAGGAATCGAACAGAAAATTTGAACAGTTAGGTGAGAAACTAGAGAAGTCGACTAAAGAATTGAGTGATTTCAAACAAAGTCTAAATGTAAAAATAGGGGAGTGGTTGAAACACAAGTAGAACGTAATGAAAGGAGAATAGTAGCGATTAAGCAAGAAATAGGTCAACTGAAAACTGAAGTAAGGATTTTTTGTGAGGAGGAAATCAATAGCAAAATGACCGAAGTATGCGACTCATGTAGGGATCAATTAGGGAGATTTGAGAGAGAAGTGAGTGGTATTAAACAAAACATGACAACTATAACGGGGGATGGACCTAGATATTTTTCAAATAATTTATCCTTAGACCAGCAGATGAAATTCTATGGGGACAATCGGGTGAATCCACAAATTTTTATCAATAGTGTTAGGTCGTTAGTGAGTAATGTATATGACGAGCAGGCGAAATTCAACATTGTTAAAGCATCATTAAAAGACAATGCTGAAGCATGGTTTAATTTAGTATGACGACATCAAGTCATATTTGGACTTCGAAGAAAAATTTTTAAAATATTATTGGGGTGATCATAAACAAGACCAAATGACAGATGACTTAATTACGGGGAAGTATAAAGGGGAATTTTTAGGATCTAGAGAGCAGTATGCTATCAGGAAACACAGCATAGCAAAACAGTTAAGTCCACTGCTAACAGATAGACAAATTATCAAATATCTATCTCGGCATCTTGAATTAGAAATTAGACATGTAGCTTTACAGAACATTACTGAACGAGAAACGTTTCTGGAATACCTACAAAGATACGATGACGCAAGTACGGGGAGAACTGGGGAACCTAAAGACAAATATAAATCTGATCAGATTTGACTTTAGGGAGAAAATTTTAATAATAAACAAGGGACGTAGTTTAACAGAAATTTTAGAAATAACTCAAAGCGTGGGGCACGAGTCAAAGGAGCCGAAGATTTGCTGCAATTATTATAGCGCCTAAAACGTTTGACTTTTAGTAGTGGTAGATTTGCATCAATATATGGACGCCCAAGCAGTGGAAATTTTAGAGAATTTATGTTGAACTAACAGGTGTGGAGGCAAGTTTAGTAGAGGTGAATGTGCTGAATTAATGACAACCATAATTGTGGGGCTCGAGTTTAGTACCAAGTAACTTCGCAGCAAATATGGCGACCCAAACGTGAGGGGCTCGAATTCAAATAAATTAAATTTATCTCGGGAAACTGGCCATTCAAAACCTGTGACTTTTAGTAGTGGTAATTTTGCAGCAATTAATATATATATATATATATATATATATATATAATATATATATATATATATATTTATATATAATAATTATATATATATATTTATATATAATAATTATATATATATATTGCTGTGATAAGGGGTTGCTTAAGGGTGCATGGTATAGGAAAGATAGTTCGAGAATGAGTAATTAGGATAGTCAGCAGAAAACTACACTTATTTAAGGAGATAATTAAGAAATAGACATAGTTTGTATATAGTAAGTAGTCAACACCCTGTATATAGAGTAGAGATAATTTTGGGCGACGCAGGTAAACTTAGGAAGACGCATAGTCGGCGTAGGAATGTGAAATAAATGTATTAAAGTAGATAGTAAATATTAAATACCCTGTAAATAAAGTTTAGGTAAGACAAATAAGGATATTTTTCAGTGGAAGCACGCGGATATTTGATAAAGTGTAATTAGACACGCATTAAGAAGAAGAGTTCCAGACGATTAAAATAATACGGATATAAAAGAGAATTTCAGGTAGTTAATATAAATGCGTACAAAGATCTAACCATGTGATAAGTGAAATGATTAAAATTGCGTGAAACATATGTAAACATGGAAATATAAAGTCGGGTTACATCAGTTGTTTATAGAAAAGCAAGGAATCTATCAAAACACAATATGTTGACAATCGAAGACAGCTGCAGGCAGGTTGTGATTATGGGAAAATGTTGAGCATTGCATCAGAAACAGCTCGTAATAGAATTATTTGATTGGTCCGGAACAACGACAAGTTCTAGATCACGCC
Source organism: Platerodrilus igneus (assembly GCA_036346225.1). Classification (NCBI taxonomy): domain Eukaryota; kingdom Metazoa; phylum Arthropoda; class Insecta; order Coleoptera; family Lycidae; genus Platerodrilus; species Platerodrilus igneus. The sequence continues at coordinate 8,177,662 of JARFIW010000002.1, forward strand.
CATGAATGGAGTGGGAATTCGAAATTATATTAGCAAGCACCGTGATAAGAAAGTCAGTTTTAAACTTAATGAAGGCCGAAGTGCATTGCCATGAAACAGAATAGTACGCGATATGTATAAGAGTCAAAATTAAATAAGTGAAAATATGATTACAATTGTCGTTTAAACGTGAGTATGTTTTTAATGAATTTATTGTAAACTCAGACATAGAAATAATAGGGCTTCTAGTTCAAATTCTGGGTCTGAGTTCTGATGTTCTAGTTCTAATTCTGATAGAATAAACTACAAATTTGAGTTCCAAGTCTGGGGAAACTGTAATACAAATTAGAGGTCTGATGTTAAGAAAAATACAGTAATGCAATTTAAATGTCAAAGGGAAAAAGAAGAATAATAATAATCTTGAAGTACAGGGGTGAAACGAGCTGCAATTTTAAGTCTGGGGCAAGAATGATGAACGTTTAAGAATTGGAATAAATTGGGGATATAATTTAATGGTGCTGATCAATAGTGTAACAATTTGAATGGAATGCAGAATTGGGGAAGATCAATTTTAGTAGGAGCGTCGATGTGAAAAGATAAAACCAGGTCAGAGATTTTTAGTTATAAGATATTTGTTTTCTATATGAAGTATTATTTTATGTTTAAATTGAATTTGCTAAATTAATATAGGTTTGTGAACAAGTTAACAAGAAAGGTTGCATACTATATGAATGAGTAATAAGAAAACAGGTTTGGAATATTCACACTTTGTTCCTAAAGGTAATAAATTTTCTTTGGTGACTTTGGGGTTTGAGTACCAATTAGATGGTTGTAAATAAATGAAATTTATAAGAAAGGTATTATAAATAATTTCAAAAGCTGTATATAACATATTAGTTTCATTATATAAAATCTAAATTTACTGAATTTAATAATTGCAAATAAATGCTAGCCGAGGTCAAAGATTAAATAGTAGAAAGGAGGAGTCACAAATTAAATAGGAGAGATAACCCGCAAGGCGGTAACATATTGAATTTTGTCATTGGTTGTTAAAGAGTTGTTTAAAGATAACGTCCAGTTTGATAGTGATATTAAGAAAACAGCTGGAGGAGGAAATAACTACATTTAATAGTGAATGTTAAAATGGTGGTACAATAAATTAATATTATAGCAATTAAATATGGTCGCCCAAGTAGGGGCTCGATAATACGTAAGTATGCATAGCATTAAAAATGTCTACCCAACTAGGGGCGTATTACAGCATTAAAAATGTCGACCCAAGTGGGGGCTCGAACTAAACCACAATAAAATAACTTGAGATTAAGAGGCGTGAATTAAATTAAAATAAATTTTAAAATACGATTGCGAGATTCAGATAAATTAATTAAACTAAACCGGGGATTTGAAAAGTTTCAATTAAAGGAAAATAGAGAAATTTGTACAATATTTAAAGTTAAGTAGATTTATTTAGAATTTAAAAGTTTAGAGTAAAATTATAATAATGGACAAGAGAATACGGGAAACACGGGAAGCTTTAAGGCAACAAGGAGTAGAGATAGGATCTCAGGAAAGCGTAATAATTCAGGAAACCAGTTTGAGTGAAGAAAGGCGAATTTCCCAAGAAACCAAGATGTTGGATATTTTGATGGCTTTAAATGACAAGATGGATAAGAGTGAACAAGCCATAAATACAGTTAAATCAAAAATGGAGGAATACCATGAGAAATTGGAGACGGAAATTAAAATTCTTGGTAATGGTTTGCAAGAGACGAATCACACTATCGCGGAGATAAAAGCACAAATGAATGTAAAAATTGGGAGAAATTCCGAGGAGATAGACGGTTTATGGGATCATATGTCTTTAATCAAAACCAAACGCGAAGAATACGAGAGCGAGTCCAACAATAAAATCACGAATTTAACTATTAAATTAGGAGAAATGGAAGCAAATTGTGAAACGGAATTCAGAACAATAAATCAAGAAATAAATAATTTAAAAGGTAATCCAATAAACTTTAACAGAGAATCAAATAGGTTAATACAAACGAATTTTTCAATTGAACAGTTTAACAAATTTTATGGGGATGGAAAGGTAAATCCGAAAATATTTCTGAAAAATTTTAAAATTTTGATACAGGGATCTACAGATGAATTATGGAAATTAAGTTTAATTAGGGCAACATTAAAAGGAATGCGGAAAGATGGTACAATTTAGTTGAGAGTGAAATAGAAACGTTTGAACAGTTTGAAAGCAAATTTTTACGTCAATTCTGGAATGACAATCAGCAAAATCGAATTCGAAGTAATTTAATTATGGGAAGATATGATTCGGCGAAAGGGATGACGCGAGAAGCATATGCGATAGAGAAATTTACTGTAGCGAAGCAATTGGATCCTCCTTTAGAAGATAAAATTATTATAAGGTATTTAGCAAGTCATTTTAACGCTGAAGAAAAGCGATACATAACGACGCAAAATATAGTGGATAGAGATACGTTTATTGATTATTTGCAGAGGTATGATGATTTGGAAAAGATTATGAAATTGAAAATAATGTTAGGGATCGACGCACGAATTTTATAAGGAATACGGAGACTCGGAATAATTATAGAAGGATCAGTTACAATTATGATCGTGGAAGAAATTTTAATGGGGGGAACTATGGCAACTTTAATAATGATTTTAGGCAAAACAGGGATACTGGTCAGATACCAAGGCAACGAATGCACAGAACAAATCATGAGGGAAATTATAATAATGGAGTAATAAATAGACAGGAAAATAATGATCGACGGACACAAGCAAGGGATATTAATAGTATAGAAATAAGGAATACGAATCGCACAGACACAGGAATAATGAATCAGGCAGGACTTTCGACGCGAAATCAGGATTTTTGAGTACGGACGAACCAAAGAAAATTATAAGAATTAACGGATATAGAAACCAGAGCGAGTTTATTAAATATGAAATGGATAATGAATTAGGAAGATTTGAAAGAAACTTATTGCCAATAATTAATTTAAAGGTGGAAGATAAAATAGTTAAAGTGTTAATTGATACTGGAGCAGAGGCATCACTTGTTGCGGAAGAGTTTGTTAAACGAGAAAAATTGGGGGATAAAGCGATAGCTATAGCGAGGTGTAATTTAGTGGCACCAAATAATAAGAAATTTTGTGTGATAAATGAAATGGTAATTCTGAGATGTGAAATGGGGGATAAAATATGGGAAAATGAGTTTATGGTAGTACCTGGACTAAAGATAGATGTTATATTTGGGATGAATATGATAGATAAGTTGGGGTTGAAGATAAATGCGGAATGCAAAGAGATTGAGTGTAATGGGAAATATATTAAATGGTATGAAGAGGGGAATATAGTAATAGAAGATGACTGCGTGAATATTAATCAGTTTAGTGAAGAGATAAATAATGGGTGTAATGAAAAGGAAGATATTAAGTGTCCAGATGATTTAAGAAATAGGGTGAATATATTATTGAAGAAGCATTCAGAATTAATTGGGTCAAAGTCGAGAATTGCCAAGGGTTATGTGCACAAGTTGGAAGTAATGAATACAGAGCCGTTTAACAATAAAATATATCCTATTCCAGTGGTATATGGAAATAGAGTGAAGGAAGAAATTGAGGAAATGTTACGTGAAGGTATAATAGAAAACTCCAGTACGAATTTTGTGAATTCATTAGTAGTCGTCGTAAATAAAAGGGATAATAGTATTAAGTTATGTATAGATACAAGTGAAATAAATAAGCGAACGAAGCCGCAATATAATTGTCCACCAAAGATAGATAGAACATTAGGGAAAATAGGTAATAAGAAAATTTATAGCAGGTTATATTTAAAAAGTTCATTTTGTTTGATTCCATTAGCGCGAGAATCAAGGAAATATACGGGTTTTTCTGTAGAAGGAAGAATATATCAATTTAGGGTGGTCCCGGTTGGTTTGTCCTCAAGCACGGATGCATTAGAGAATGTAATGAAGAATATTTTGGGACCGTATGAGGAATTTTGTATCCACTACGTGGATGATGTGTTAATATTTAGTGATAGTGTGGAGCAACACTTTGTTCATTTAGAAAGAATATTATTAGAATTAAGTATAGCAGGTTTAAGGTTAAATGTAAATAAGTGCGAATTCTTTCAAGATAAAGTTAAATTTATGAGATATCAAATCAGCACGAAGGGCATAGTTATAGATGAAAATATGATTGGGAAATATAGGTTAAAAGGACCCAGATTTAAGAATAGAAAGAGGGAGGCTAGAAATAAATAAGCTTAATTGACCCATGCAAAGATAGATGAATAGATAAAAGGAAATGTAAAATAAATTATGAATAGGTATACATAGAAAAATAGAATAGGATTTGAATATAAGAATAGGTATAGGTATAAATAGTAGGGTATAATAGGACATAGGCATGAGATAGATAAAATGTAAATATGAATTTAATAATGGAAAAGAATTGAATTTCAGAATAGAAATAAAAATATAAGAATTTCACACCAAGGTGAGTTTAAGCTCACGTTGGGCGCCAAAAAGGACATTAGTATGAAATTTTATATTTTAATTTGGGGGAAATATGCTGTGATAAGGGGTTGCTTAAGGGTGCATGGTATAGGAAAGATAGTTCGAGAATGAGTAATTAGGATAGTCAGCAGAAAACTACACTTATTTAAGGAGATAATTAAGAAATAGACATAGTTTGTATATAGTAAGTAGTCAACACCCTGTATATAGAGTAGAGATAATTTTGGGCAACGCAGGTAAACTTAGGAAGACGCATAGTCGGCGTAGGAATGTGAAATAAATGTATTAAAGTAGATAGTAAATATTAAATACCCTGTAAATAAAGTTTAGGTAAGACAAATAAGGATATTTTTCAGTGGAAGCACGCGGATATTTGATAAAGTGTAATTAGACACGCATTAAGAAGAAGAGTTCCAGACGATTAAAATAATACGGATATAAAGAGAATTTCAGGTAGTTAATATAAATGCGTACAAAGATCTAACCATGTGATAAGTGAAATGATTAAAATTGCGTGAAACATATGTAAACATGGAAATATAAAGTCGGGTTACATCAGTTGTTTATAGAAAAGCAAGGAATCTATCAAAACACAATATGTTGACAATCGAAGACAGCTGCAGGCAGGTTGTGATTATGGAAAAATGTTGAGCATTGCATCAGAAACAGCTCGTAATAGAATTATTTGATTGGTCCGGGACAACGACAAGTTCTAGATCACGCCCATGAATGGAGTGGGAATTCGAAATGATATTAGCAAGCACCGTGATAAGAAAGTCAGTTTTAAACTCAATGAAGGCCGAAGTGCATTGCCATGAAACAGAATAGTACGCGATATGTATAAGAGTCAAAATTAAATAAGTGAAAATATGATTACAATTGCCGTTTAAACGTGAGTATGTTTTTAATGAATTTATTGTAAACTAAGACATAGAAATAATAGGGCTTCTAGTTCAAATTCTGGGTCTGAGTTCTGATGTTCTAGTTCTAATTCTGATAGAATAAACTACAAATTTGAGTTCCAAGTCTGGGGAAACTGTAATACAAATTAGAGGTCTGATGTTAAGAAAAATACAGTAATGCAATTTAAATGTCAAAGGGAAAAAGAAGAATAATAATAATCTTGAAGTACAGGGGTGAAACGAGCTGCAATTTTAAGTCTGGGGCAAGAATGATGAACGTTTAAGAATTGGAATAAATTGGGGATATAATTTAATGGTGCTGATCAATAGTGTAACAATTTGAATGGAATGCAGAATTGGGGAAGATCAATTTTAGTAGGAGCGTCGATGTGAAAAGATAAAACCAGGTCAGAGATTTTTAGTTATAAGATATTTGTTTTCTATATGAAGTATTATTTTATGTTTAAATTGAATTTGCTAAATTAATATAGGTTTGTGAACAAGTTAACAAGAAAGGTTGCATACTATATGAATGAGTAATAAGAAAACGGGTTTGGAATATTCCACACTTTGTTCCTAAAGGTAATAAATTTTCTTTGGTGACTTTGGGGTTTGAGTACCAATTAGATGGTTGTAAATAAATGAAATTTATAAGAAAGGTATTATAAATAATTTCAAAAGCTGTATATAACATATTAGTTTCATTATATAAAATCTAAATTTACTGAATTTAATAATTGCAAATAAATGCTAGCCGAGGTCAAAGATTAAATAGTAGAAAGGAGGAGTCACAAATTAAATAGGAGAGATAACCCGCAAGGCGGTAACATATTGAATTTTGTCATTGGTTGTTAAAGAGTTGTTTAAAGATAACGTCCAGTTTGATAGTGATATTAAGAAAACAGCTGGAGGAGGAAATAACTACATTTAATAGTGAATGTTAAAATGGTGGTACAATAAATTAATATTATAGCAATTAAATATGGTCGCCCAAGTAGGGGCTCGATAATACGTAAGTATGCATAGCATTAAAAATGTCTACCCAACTAGGGGCGTATTACAGCAATATATATATATATATATATATATATATATATATATTTATATATATATATATATATATATATATATATATATATATATATATATATATATATATATATTAATTGCTGCAAAATTATCACTACAAAAGTCACAGGTTTTGAATGGCCAGTTTCCCGAGATAAATTTAATTTATTTGAATTCGTGCCCCTCACGTTCGGGTCGCCATATTTGCTGCGAAGTTACTTGGTACTAAACTCGAGCCCCACAATTATGGTTGTCATTAATTCTGTACATTCACCTCTACTAAATTTGCTTCCACACCTGGTGAGTACACACGGTTTGGTACAATAGTTACCAGCTCAATTATTAAACGCTTTAAACTCTTTGGTTTTTAAATTAAATGATACGAGTAGATGGGCCCCACATGCAACCCTAGTGTGACTTCATACTGGTCTATTGTGAGCTCATTATAACCCAGTTTTTGTAAATGTTTTTTAACATTTTACTTTATTGAAAACAAGTTTACAGACCCGTTTACTCCTTACAACCACAATTTATAGCATGAATAAACCTTTGTATCATCAATAATCTCTTTTTTTAATAATCAAAATTAATTGTCCTGCACCTGTATCTTTTAAACAAGTTTTGAAAGTAATAAATACGTCACCAGTAAGTCAAACACACAAACACAAAAATATCAACTCAATTGTTTATACAAAAACAGAAATTTAAATTTCGTTACCTGGATTCACCTACGTTCCTCATCACCGCTGCAGATGGCTACCAGAAACCCTCGTCAATGTGTCCATCTACTACGATGAAGCCTGGATCCACAGATCCCTACCATCAAATATCTCCGCAACCACTCCGGTTCTTCTCCCCAGATATTAGCTTTGTCTCAACAGTAACATTCTATACCAATATTTTATGCATACAAATTGCTTTCAGGTTCGCTTACCCCAAAATATCATCTCTTCATTTTTGTCATAGTAACGGCACCTTTTATCTGAACAAGCACCAACTCGTGCAATCACTTTTATAACTTGCGGTCCGCTACTACAGCTTTCATAATTTTTAATAGGATGTTTAATGCAACTGTACTGAACACACAATAATCGATAACCGAAAGAGCTTTTACTACTATATGTTGTAGATCTAAATCCGTATTCAGATCTAAATGGAAAGAAAGAGAGCTTTAATATCTTCGTTTGTGTATTTATATCATTCTCCAACCCCCTAGTGGAACTTTGTTTCACATGAAAAGCTTGTTTTCGAAGCTGCTTCCTAAAATTTTTAACGTAACGAACACCGACTACTCCAAAAATCCTACTTTCGTCGTGCGGTTAGAAAGAATTTAGTTTACCACCGTAACGTACGCGCTCTTCTCGAAAACTGCTGGCTATCAACCAATGTTATAATTTTACTTCGTCACAATGCTCCACCTTTCGCTATCTATCTCCGTTCCACGCATAGTTGTTGGTTTCTTTAGAACCCCTCTTAAGTTACAGAAAATCGATATCATAGCCGTCCTTCACAATTACCCGTGTATATCTTACGTGACTTTTACTCCAACGCTTTATTTATACATTTCTCTGTCTGTTTTATATTATTGATCGTTTATTCCACTCACTCTTCAAGTGACTTGTTATTGTAGCAGCTTATCCAAATTGACCGTTGCAAACAATTTTTATGGAATTTTGTGCTAACGCTCGTTTTAAGATTCTATGAACCTGACATATAACAACAAATGTTTCTTGAAATAATCGACCGTTTGAAATAACAATCCACGGTTTTCTTCCCTTCTTAGTATTTGTATAAAAGAACGTTGGCTTTTAAAATGAAAACATTTGCGTTTGACATTATTGATCTTACAATGCATGCAAGCTCCCTTTTTGCTTCCATGCGTTTGATTAAAAGAAATTATAATGACTTATGCGTATCCTTGAGTTGTTTATGTACTCTAAAATTTTCTTCTTTTATATAATTTTCACATTCCAATTTAAATATAGAAAAATACTTTAAAACCCGTTCGTTTCCACTATATAAATTAATTAATTTGGCGCGTAAACAATGAGCTCCTATTTCTGTATACACGGTTGCTAAAATTTTATTGTCTACACCTATTTAACCTCTAAATTCACAACAATATATATATATATATATATTGCTGTGATAAGGGGTTGTTTAAGGGTGTACTCTATAGTAAAGGTCGTTTAAAAATGAGAAATTACCATAGGCAGCAGGAAACTGCATTTATTTAGTAAAGAATTGAGAAATGGAGATAGTTTGTAAATAGTAAGCAGTCAACACCCTGTATATAAAGTATAAGTAGTTTTAAGCGACGCAAATAAACATAGGAAGACGCATAGTTAGCGTAGGAATAAGGAAGACATGCATTAGGTAAATAGGAGATATTTAACACCATGTAGATTGAGCTTTAGTTAATTTAGGTAAGGCGAGTAATGATATTTTTTAGTGGAAGCACGCGTATTTTGTAAGTAAACATAATAAAGTGTAATTAAACACGCATTCAAAAGAGTTCCAAATAATTAGATTAATACTGAGATAAGAAATAGAGCTTCAGGAAGCATAGTGTAAATGCGTAAAAATAGTTAACCATTTTTAAGAAGAAAGGAGATTAAAAATTGCGTAAATAACATGCTGATATGAAAATTAAAAGTCGAATTGCATCAGTTGTTTATGGAAAAGCGATTAGATTCGTCAAAACACCGCATGTTTGATAACAAGACGGCTGCGAGCAGGCCACAATTATTTGAAAGCATAGAAAATTACATCAGAAACTACAATAAATGCAAAGATTTGATTGGTTAAAATGAGCGACGAGTTTGTAGACCATACCCACTGACGGAGTAGAAGGTCAATGATATATTAACAGGCACAGTGATAACGAAGTCAGTTTTCAACTCAACAAAGGCCGAGGTGCGCCACTCTGAGACAAAGTAAGATACGTAATAATTTAAAGTGAAAAGTTGTATTAGTCCGACTAAGATAAAAATTACGATTGCCGATTAAACGTTAAGTAGATTTTAGGGAATTTATTTAAACTAAAGCACAATAATAATAGGGTTTCTGAGAGAATAGATGGTATTCTAAGTTTGGGGAAATTGATAAGAAGTAATAAGTCTGAATGAGATGACAAAAAATTGGGGTGCATAAGTATAAGTTAATAATGGTAGTCCAGAAGGTGATGGCAATAATTTAAATGCAATGTTTCAAGCGTGTGGATGGACAATATTTCGAATGGGCATGTAATAATCCTGAATTGGGGGAAAATAAATTGTATCCAAAGGGATGGCTTAATGCATGGGAAATACTAGCTGATTATGAATGCGTCAATGCCAAGAAAATAGACCAGGTCAGATATTTAGTTATAAGACATTTTTTTCTATTTTTTTTTGTTTGAATATTGAATTTGCTTAATATAAATGAATGTGAAAAAGTCAACAAAAAGAGGACTTGCATACGTATAAAATGCGTGATATGATAAGAGGTTTTGAACGTTCCACACTTCTTTTTTTTATAAAAATAATAGGTTTTTTTGGTGACTTTGGGTTTGATTAAAAAGTATATGATTCTTGATAAATGAGATTTACAACATTAATTAATTGAAAAGTGTATTTAAAATAATTTACAAAAACTGTACATAATATTTGTTTCATTATATAGAATCAAATTAGTTTCATTTATAATTCCAAATAAATGCTAGTCGAGGACATAGGATAAAGTTAATGGGAGTGATTTGATAATTTAAACAATCAAGGAGGAGCTATAAGTTGAATAAAAATTGATAACGAGCAAGGCGGTAACATATCAAATTTTGTTATTGGTCGACAAGGTAGGTTCAAGATAAAATCCAGTTAAGTTCCTGGAGGGAGTTTATAGCAATATTAATAAGACAGCCCACCGTCGGAGATCGATAATTCCAATTACTGTTTATGCATAGCTATATATATATATATATATATATATATATATATATATATATATTGATATGATAACGCCGTACGCCACGGCTAGCCTATTTTAATCACAACGTTACGATGATCAATTTTCTTTCAACCCTTTATGATTACCTGTTTGAATTGATAAAACGAAGTCAATCAACATTCATATTATGAAAGGAAATAATATTTACAATTTTTGAAATTCTTTAAATAGACCCTTCAATCAATTAATATCATATTTGTTATTTATCTCAAAATTTATATACTTATAATTTAAAATAAGGTCACCAAAAACTACCTCTTTACAAAAAAATTTGGAACGTTCGAGACCTCTTTATGATATATTACGTAAATTTAACGTATGCAATGTTTCTTGTTGACTCTTTACAAGTTTTGGATAAATTGAATGAATTCAGTATTAAAATTTAAAATGAAAATATCTTAAAATTGAGTAGATCTGACCTGCGATCTCCTGATATGTTGTTTTGTGTTGTGATTCAACACCCGCTTGTTATCTTCAATCGTATACCAATGCTCTGTTTAGTTGTACCAATATTTGAGTACAGTTACTCTTTGTTTTTCAAAAATCACCTCGTGCTCCTTTATTTTATATTTCTCTGCATATGCTTTGAATCTCTTCCCTTAAATGCTTTCGACGCAGATTAAAATTCTTGTCGACGCAGATTAGAATTGTACCAGAATTGTACCAGAAACCAATTAGAATTTGACGAGAAGTCAATTAGAATCCAATTAGAATTGTACCAGAATCCGATTAGGAGCCCTATATGATTATAAATATTTAATTTAAATTAATTACCCAATTTCTATTCACGTTTTCTGAGAAAAACGGCAAAAACTTTTCATATATTTTTAACACAATTTTTATGTACCACAATCTTCACTATATTATAAACTTTATTTATTTGACGCGTAGATTTCTGGTTAAAAGTGTCGTGGCTTCGACGTGCTTCAAGTGGAAACTGACTTGTCTTATCACCGGTGGGTGTTATATAGCGTTTCCCACTACATCTGGGTTGGGTTTCCAAGCAGTTTTACAGTTTGTTTCAACCAATCAGCTTTTGTCTTTAATATTCCCTGTATTTTTAAGCTGTTTCTGATGAAATTATTTCGGATTTTCTTGTCATTTGCTATTGTTATCGTTGCCAGACTTTCAACTTACGTCTGTTGTTTTGTATAGATAATGCTTTTGGATAATTGTACAAAAATAAATGATGTGACTCTAGTGCTTTTTTTGTTTATGTATTTATTTATTTGAAAGTGCGTTTTTCTATCAAAGCGCTTATGGTTCCAGCGTAATTGCATGAAGATTTATTAAGCTTCATCTTATCTTTTGCGTATTTATTTTATAACTTGTTGAACACTCCTCAACGTATGTTTAATTACATGTACTATTATTTCCCTGCTGAATACGCGTTCTATTGTTGAAAGATATGTTTACTTGCATTGATTAATGTTAATTACGGTCTACATACAGGGTGTTAAATGCTTGCTATTTACATAATGTACGAATTACTTATTTTTCTGCTAAATAAATGCAGTTTTCTGATTTCTATTGCTATTTATAGTTACTATACGACTCTTACTACTCAATACACCCCTAAACAACCCCTTATTACAGCATTATATATATATATATATATATATATATATATATATCTTCGGCTAGATAGTAGTTTAAATGTGTTAGAGTATAGATTTTGCGCACCTGTAGTAGTGGTTCATATAAATTATATGTTTGGCAAGAATGTTTGACTTCTAGATTTGATCTTGACCTATTTTACCTTCTTTTCAACGTATGTTGTCTCTTTGAATGTGACTCGTTCTTGGACGCTTGGTACGTACACTTACTATTGCACTTTTTTACTTATTATATGGCTCTCTCTATTTATATGAACTCATTATTAGTACGTTTGGATTTTGCCATGAGGAACCACATGTCGAAATTGGACTCAGGATATTTTGCTTAGTTATTTGGATGCAAACGACCCATTATTTAGAATTTTGTATATAGTACCGGGTAGTAAGTAGGAAAATAAAAAAAAATCCTATGGTTTTGCAAATTAGGAACTCCTTATTAGTGAACACCCTTTTTCTTTTTGAAGAAAGGCTGTGTAACCATAATAAAATTCTGTTTATGTCCAAACATCTTAAAGCATTTTGCGACAAAGTGTAATGTATCGACGCCCCACGTTGCGAGCCAGTATAACTAATAACTGGCATCACGTTCGGGTTTCCAAAAGTGTATAAGGGTAACATGAAACAATATTTAGGTAAGCTCTTGCCAGAGACAATATTCTAATACTTTACGTCCCTGAAGTACACAGCAGTATTGTGAAAATAAAACAGCTCAGCTAAAGGACAGATGACAATCGGCTAATAGTAAAAAAGGCAAACTCCTTGTAAGTCAAAACGGTTAACTCTGCAGGTGAGTTCAGGGTTCTTGCATTAGAATGGGTCGAAGGCCGATTTTGTTTTGGTATAGATAAAGACAAAATTTAAGGGCGCCACGGCGTCTATACTACTAGAACTAAAATTACCGAGAATACGCAACATCCCGTACGTTTCTTTAACCTTAACCTCATAGAAAAGAAACAGATTTCATTTTTAGTTCAAAGCTGTAAAGAAAATTTATTTATTAATCAAAATAACCACCATTTGTGATTCTCCACTTAAATATAAAAATTCATAATTTATCCTAAACTCAAGGAAGTCTGATCACATTAAACTTCAAAACAGATAACGTGTGATCATCTAATACACTTTCATACTTTTAAAATTTTTCAATTTTTTTTAACAATAAATCTTAAAAGAATAATTCTGAAGGTAATTGAAATTTTATGTACTGTTAAAAAATTTAGTCAAAGATATTTACAATAATATATTTAAAATTAAATGGTATAATTATGTTTTAGATATAGAATGATACATTGTATAAAGGGTAATGTAATAATAAGTGTCAACCGAGTTCATGCAATAGAATACAATAGAACAATAAACCATTACTTTGTAACACAGATGCAAGTTGATACAATAAGTTAAGAAACAATGAAGCAGTCTTATTTATAATTACCTAGAAATAAAGATATTGTATGGTTATCAAGAAATAGAATAAAAGCAATACCGCAAGTTACCACAGAACGATGTGAGACCAGAGACTTCGGTTAAATGTAAAAATCTCATCTAGTCAGTCAGTCTTCGAACTTCATAACTTTAACGATTGTTAGGTGTACAAGCTACTCATTCTTAGTTATTAATTATTGATTAATTTAAATATTAGCTTGTAATATTTTCAAATGAAACCAATTTGCGCTTAAAGGATTGTAACGGGCATTTTGTAATTTAACATTTTACGCTATCCTCAATTCATAAATACATTTCTACAAATTACTATTTTTATATTTGATATTTATTAACTTCTTAGGCGAGTGCATCGTATTATAATGAGTAGATTGCATCGTTCTTGTCTTGCCGTAAATATAAATTTTGTTGCTTATGTGAATATACAAGTCTAGATAAGAGACGATAAGAAGTTGTAATAGAACGAGTTGAATAAACAGATGAGCAGTCGTAGTTTGTTCTTGGTTCCTATATATTAATTACGTTGAAAATACTGTTTCTTTTTGCTTTGACAAGAGTGGGAATCAATGTTCGAATTGTTCATGAACCAGCACGGCACGATTTTAGATGTTTTTCTTGTGAAATAAAAGTTGTATATTAACTGTATTATTATGTTTATTGCTTACGCGTGCCTTACTAATTGTTGTTTTAGTTGATTTTCTGTTGGAAATAAAAGCGGTAAAGCTTGTTAAACTCGAGGCACGTGTGTTTTACGGAACATTTGACGGACGGTTTTATTGCTTACGCCTGCTTACTAATTGGTTTTAGTTGTTTTTCTTGTGAGACAAATGCTTTAAGGAACATTTGACGGACTTACTTTAGTGATACGCGTACTTTACTAATTTGTGCTTTTAGTTGTTTGTCTTGTGAAATAATAGTCGTAGAACTTGCTAAACTGACCGATTCTTTCTTTAGGATTAATGTGTGTGCGATCTGGTCTAGTGTCCCTTTGTTTTATCAGATTAGTGCATACTTTGGATTATTTAAATACAGTGGATACTGTAGTTTCTGCATTTTTCTAACAACAAAGAATCTAAAATAGATCATTGCTTGCGCGAATTTCGTTATTTGCGAAAAATAACAGATTACCGGTTTACAAAGGTATTGGTTGAAGTTTCTCACTGCTTTTTGGAGGTTTATGAAAATAATATACATTTGATCCCAGTTGAAATTAAACTAGTGCTACAAAAGATTTCGAAATTATTGTCTCAGGAAATAGAATTAACAAGAAATTTATCAATGCTACATAGTTCCGTCGCGTGATGGTGTCTGCTGCTAACCCCAGTGAAATGCGTAGGTCTGATTAGTGTGACGTGTGATAAGTTCCATCAACACCCTCACAGTCCAGGGTGAAGTGCTTCGTTAGTGCAGGACATCGTGAATCTCGCACTTCCGTTGCAAGGAAGCGTTGCTGAAGGACTTTTGTAAGTTGAACTATTTCCTACTTGTTATTACTTTAAATATCTATCCGTTGCTTTACCATATCTTTGTCGTTCTGATACCTTTTACAAAAGACTTGCATGGTATTTTAAAACATAAGAAAAAAAAAAGAAAGAAAGAAGAAAAGATTAATACTACGGAATTACTCATATCATTTGTGTCTTACCTATTTATTTTTTTTTAACATTTTGTCTGATTTATGTTTAGTTGGTGTGTGAGGAAACGTTTCTGCTACTCCCCAATATTACCTCACTTTGTATTAATAATGTTTGTACTGCTTTTACCGTTGTTATATTATATAGATTATCCAAACAGTTTTTTCTTACATTCTACAAAGTACTGAATAATTTAGACTTATCATTGCTGCTATGCTTATTCTTTTCTTTATTTCAGGTTTGCTTAACAATTTTTTTTTCTTGCAGGTATTATCACTAACTCCTTACAGCCGCGTACATTGTATGTTGGTCTGCTTTCTACAACCCCCTAATCTCCGATTGAGCCCGGTCATTTCTTTGATTTTCTTTGTGTTACGCACGGCTACGAGCCAACGTAGCATAAATTTGGCGCCCAACGTGACTGGCACGAATTACGTAACGTAACAGGATATATGGGTACAAGTTTATTGTAAACGAAACAAGTCATTTTTGTAAAAGTTCTTGAAAATAAACTTTTCTAAAGAAACTCCCAAGGACTCAAATTTATCTCGCACCATTATTCAGAATTTTGTATATAGTACCGCGTAGTCAGTAATTGGTCTTGCAAATAAAAAATTCTTCTTAATAATGAAGATTTTTTTTTTGGAGAGAGGCTGTGTAACGCAATTGAAATTCGGTACATGATTACCCGCTCTAGGTTGTTCACTTTTGTAGTCGGAATTTTGTATATTATTTATATGTAAGAGGTTTGGTTACAGTCAAACTTGTAACACATATCCCTTTGAACATCTAATAATTTCTATCATGCATATAGTTCTTATAGTCAAATTAGCTGTTGTCACCTTAACCCACCTGTTTGGAGAATGCTTCAAAATGTTATTATTAGTATTGACATCGTTTTGTTTGAGCCTCAAAAATAGATTAACTGTACTTAACAATTGTGGTTGATAGATAGATTATTTACGAACATGCATATTTCATGAAACACATCTTCGGCAGTCCTGTAGAAGAACCTAAATAAGAGATAATTAAAAAATTTGTTTATGAATAATCAGATCACTAATCAGTATTGCTAAAAGGAATTTTAAATAATAAATATTTGCATTATTGTAAATATCATAAACTGAATTTTTTTTTATAATACGTGAAATTTAAGTTATCGTCATTTTGTTAAGTTTTATCATTGTAAAAAGAATTTTGAAAAATCTTATAAGTATGAAAGTATACTAAATGATCACGCGTTATCTGTTTTAAAGTTTAATGTGATCAGACTTCCTTGAGTTTAGGATAAATTATGAATTTTTATATTTAAGTGGAGAATCACAAATGGTGGTTATTTTGATTAATAAATAAATTTTCTTTACAGCTTTGAACTAAAAATGAAATCTGTTCCTTTTTCTTTGAGGTTAAGGTTGAAGAAACGTACGGGATGTTGCGTATTCTCGGTAATTTTAGTTCTAGTAGTATAGACGCCGTGGCGCCCTTAAATTTTGTCTTTATCTATACCAAAACAAAATCGGTCTTCGACCCATTCTAATGCAAGAATCCTGGACTCACCTGCAGAGTTAACCGTTTTGACTTACAGGGAGTTTGTCTTTTTTACTATTAGCCGATTGTCATCTATCCTTTACCTGAGCTATTTTATTTTAACAATACTGCTGTGTACTTCAGGGACGTAAAGTATTAGAATATTGTCTCTGGCAAGAGCTTACCTAAATATTGTTTCATGTTACCCTTATACACTTTTGGAAACCCGAACGTGATGCCAGTTATTAGTTATACTGGCTCGCAACGTGGGGCGTCGATACATTACACTTTGTCGCAAAATGCTTTAAGATGTTTGAACATGAACAGAATTTTATTATGGTTACACAATGTGATCAAAGTTCCTTTAATTTGAGTTAAACACTGGATTTTTATAAATAGGTGTAGAACCCCAAACAGTGGCGTTATATTTGATTAATAAATGGTTGTTCTTTACAACTTTGACCTAAAAACAGACCATCAACTCCGTTCCATTTCTTCGGGATTAAGGTTGATGAAACACACAAATTTCTGCGTTTTTCCGGGACTTATAGTTCTAGTAGTAAAAACGTCGTGGCGTCCCTACATTTTATCTTTTGCTATACCAAATTAAAATCTGTTCGTGACGTATTCTTATATAAGAACGTTGGTCTAACCTCCAGAGTTAGCCATTTTGACTTACAGGGAGTTTTTCGTTTTCTATTAACTAATTGTCATCTATCTTTATCCTGGATTGTTTTTATATTTAGAAAGCGCCGGTGTACTTCAGGGACGTTAAGTATTAGAGTATCGCTTCTGGCAAGAATTTACTTAAATTTTGTTCCATCTTACCCTGATACGCTTATAGGCTCCCTAACCTGGGACTTGTTATAAGTTACGTTGGCTCGTAAGGTGGGATGTCGATACATTACCCTTTGGCGCCCAACGTGAATCTCAATATATTACAACATTTATCTTTACTTAAAGTTAAACGGGCTTTTAACAATTTAGCAAAAACTTTCATTATTTCTGTCGTTCAAATGAATCAGTCACGATAAAATACACTTGGCTTTAATTCGGGCCCTAAAACAGTGTCAATGTGCTTGATAAGTTTGAAAGTCTGATACGTAAAAGTGTAAATTGTAATATACAATTTTTGTGTTTGAACTAAATTCTGTTTCTTACCTAACTATTATTTCGGATGGAGTATTTGAATCAAAAGTCTATGTTCATATTCTAAATTTAGATAATACCTTTCAGGTTAAAGCTCAACTAGAGCGTTTGGGATAGTTGACTAGGATGTAACAGAGGTTTTAAATTTCATCCGTCATTTTCTAACTAGGTTTCTCGGAGTCATTGGAAGGCACATTTTATCAATAATTTCAAAGTATTCAGTTCTCCAGATCGTAGGAGAAAATTATTGCAAGATATTATAAAATGCACCTTTAATGTTGCAGATATATTTATGACTTAAATTTGCGTTTTGTATAACCTGATCGCTGTGGAGAATATAAACATAAGAATAACAGTTTGAGCAATTAAGTAATTAATAAATGAAATCAGAAAAAATATAAGAGCTTGGTCGAGTATTCAAACACAGTCATAGATAAATAGACCCTAGTTCTTAAAGGTACGTCTTGTTGCCGGTATATGAGGCGTGAAATTATTAACCTTGGAATTGCCCAAAAAGGGCAGGACTGTAACAAATTAAGAGTGCACGGGCTAGCCACAGTAATGTGGGAGTGGGTGCTATAGACACAATTAAAAGATGGAACAAAATTTGAAAATATATCAATTAAGGAGGGGCCATTTCAAGTTATGTAACCATTAACACTTACCTTGAAAGGCTTTTAACCTGTCTTAAATTATGAGCGCCAACTCTTTTACTCTAATCTAGTAAAAATCCTTTGGACAATGAGTATTTCTGGAGATTTTAATTATATGTGCGTGTTGGTGAAATGGAGTTCCTTTTACAAAATGCTACACTATATGTTTAAATAAAAGGAACAAATTTCAGCTCACTAGCGTCACCTAAATCTATTTTAATACAGCATCATCTCACCTTTTCCTATAAACAAGTATACATACACAATTTTAAAGTTACCTATATCAATGTAAATATCAGCGACGTAATAATATTGCTGTAAACAAATACACACATGATTGTAAAATTGCACAAATCAGCCACAACTTTGACGATTCACTTATAATTATTTACATGTCTCAAATTTTCAGTTAAACTTGTAATGTTCAGGTTTTATATCTATAATAAAACACTCTTCTTTACGTTAGTGATGGACGTTGTATAATTTCATCGATGTATATTCGATTGAGCCTCATGCATAAATGTCACCAATACAACAATAATAAAATTTCTATTTAACTATAACTTACAATTGACTCTTTTTGTGGATAAAGAATTCTATAAGCCGGAATTGTGTCAATGTGTCATCGGATTTCTTATTTTCAATTTTTACTGCTTTGGACCAATCCGTTCCAATTCTGTGTTATTGGGTTCTGTCGAAAATCCACGGATCTCACAATGTTAACTTTCGTTTGCTAATTCTAGCCAAAGTGATGCACTCGACTAACCTCTCAACGCTCATTCACCATGTATTTGCGTTTATGGCTCGTGAACAATTAATTCATGTTTTTCCGTCCACTGCCTAAAGTTCGTCAATTTCCTTTCATTTCTCCACTCTTCATACGTTTAGTGAGGGTTATGTAATTATATAACATTCCTATTGCTTGTGTAGAATTACGTGAAATAAGTGGGAATCCATATGATTTCATCATATAAAGGTCATCTGCCTACGACTATCTCAGTAGTCTGCATAGATACATAAAGCAAATTTTGCATAGTATTGATTGATATGATTGAAATATCTGCAAGCTGATATTTGTGTTTTTTATTAAATAAGCGTTTGTCTTTTCAAATAATTACTAGTTTGTATAGATATGATTATGATGTTGTTTGGGGTTTACTTTGTGCTATAATTACACGCTTGTCTCTGTAACATTAATTTTACTTCATTTTTGTAAAATTTGTATAAAGCTTTTCTATATTTGGGACAACTATGTCATGGAACACAAAAATAAATAATTATACTATTATTTACTTCGTACTTATTGTAAAATCTTTGCTAAACTGCCACTCTATAAAAATTTACTTCTGAAATAGCCGGTTTACACAACTGCTAGGGTGATTATTCATGCCTACATCTTTATATTGGGCTAATAATACATAATATTGAAATCTGTTACCACTTTATGTAATTTTTGGAGTAATTTATGCACTTAAATTACGTTCAAATATGTATTACATAGAAATAAGACCATGCTTTTGTGGTTTTATGTTTATGACCTGAATTTCCTTTAACAAAACTAAAAATTTATTGAAATATCAAGTTTAATGAGCACTACTTTTTATGATATCAGTATATACAGGGAACATAAATATTAATTTTTGTCCGTTCTCTTTCTTCATTCGGTTTCTATTTAGGGTAACCCCAACTCGTTACAATCTGTTGGTTGTCAGAACAATTTGTATAAAAATTTATCGGTCAATTTTACATACACGCGCGCGCACACCCTACACACATACATTTTTATTTGAGTACAATAACAAATATTGGGAAAAGCTTGCTTGATAAAAATAGACCTTGCGCAGATCAGTCTGTTAGTTGTATGTCGCGTCCTGAACTCCGCAAGTAGTTTAGTATTCAATCAACCAAGACTAACAGGCTTCTAATTTTCTGTAGATCAAGAAAACAAAGAAATACTAGTAATTACAACAACTATATACATTTATTTTATTACTAAAGTTGCCACACTATAATATACTTATCAAAGAAAATCATTGTTGACAAAATGTAGAATAAGATGTCTTATTCTTTCGTTATATTCTTCACATTTCGAAATTTTATAAGAAAATACCTCTGCGACGTCTTTGCCAGAATCAACTAGTTCCGTGTAATCTGTTACCTCATCTTGTTCACTCAATACGATTTTATATACTATAACGGACACGATAAGTGCATACTTAGCAAATTCCTTCCATTGTTGAAGAAAGATAGAATATGGATATACAACTTCCGGATTAGATCCTAATTTTTTTAAATGATCGGCAAGATTGCTGTAGTATAGATCCATGTAGCTTTGGAAATTGTCTATAATGTTTTTGGAACTGCAAGCATAGAAAAAGTATGCAACATCAAAAACTGGAGGAGACAGTTTTGCCATTTGTAGATCTATAAAGCAAACTTGAGTAGGGTTTCTATCGTGATCCGTTTCCTAAAACAAAACGGTTTAAAATATTGTAAATAAGCTTTGGAATTATTGGTATTGAGAATATTAGTTCTAAATATATTAGCTTGAACATAGGTTTCTTTTCAATAAGACCTGCGTAGTCTGTAGTAGAGATTTACCTACCAAGAAATTATTACGAACACATGGGGTAGATTGTGTGCATGTGTGTGTTTGTGTATGTGTGTGCGTGCGGGTGTGCGTGCGTGCGTGCGTGCGTGTGTGTGTATGTAATAGTTGGATTACTGATGAGTCATTGCAGAAAACCATTTTATGTGTGTGAGTTACGTAAAAAGGCAGGATGTATATTTTATTGCTTTATAAAATTTTAAAAGTTTGGAAGCTTTATTCAAAACACGCAAGTTGGAGAGGTAGCAGTTCTCTTGATTTATCAAGTCCATAAGCACATTTTACGTTTAAAAAATTTTTTTTCAAGATTATAATATTACAAGAGAATGAAATATCTTAAAATATATAGCAAGTTGGACATCCTTAATAGGACACACTCATTTCTAGAGGAGATAGACAAAAAGCACTGACTAATATGTGATGAACTCGAGTTTCTGAGGATTTCGAATGCCGAAAACCATCACTTTGATATCTTTAACCGTTTATGAGCTACAGGGCGTTTCTCATATTTGTGCCATTTATAAACATTCCTATAACTTTGTTATTTGTAAATTTTTTTTTTATTTCCATAAAACGTTCTTCAAGCAGTTCTTTCAGTAAAATGCAGTAGCGTACCCAATTTTTTACATGATGCTGCCTTGAAAATATAGAATATACTTTCAACTTTCCTTATGGGGCTCCTTGTATTTTATTAACTTATTAAATTGACCATTTCTGTCTATCTCCTGTAGAAATGGACGCTTCCTATCAAGAATGTCCCATTTAGACTTGATATACAAATAAAAAATGAGGTGGCTCAAAAATGTAATTTACACATCATGGTTCAGAAACCCTCTAGGCTTACGTGACAACAATTTATTTGAACAATTATTCAACAAAAGATACTTTTGAAGCATACATACAGCGCCACCTGATTGGAGTTGTTCGTGCCAGAAATGAAAAATGGTCAACAAATATGTCGCTTATTATGCAACACAAAGGCGCGGTAAACATATGCTTTGAAGATGTAAAAAGTATTTAATCAAAAGTAAATGGATAGCAGGCTATCTGACACCACCACACACCACCTCCATATTTCATCCACACAGGATATAATAGTTTTCCTCAACCAATCGTATAATTTTACACGTATTGGACCTACATGATGACGCATGTGTTAATAGTAAATAGTAACCGCGGGAGTACCTAATATTTCCACGCACCGAGAAACCCTCGACTCCTCAACCGCAAGTTCAAATCAAATCAGACAAACCGTGTGAATAATTAAAATTGAAGAATTTCCTAAAATAATTAAATTAATTTATTCACATTTGTTCAGATTTAAATCGATGAAGACTATCTTTTAGAAGCATGATCGTCAAGCAGTTGTTAAAGGGATTTTCAGTAAATTGCGCAACGGTAATTTTATAAATTTGGACTAGCAAGTGATAATAAGCTCCCGAATCAGTAATCGCTGAATGAATTTAATAAATTTTCAGTTACATTGTGAAAGTCTTTCTGTGATGAACATTTCCCATCAACGTCGGTTGGATTATAGTTTATTGACACATAAGTTTGTCTTTCTCTGAACAGGGTGGTTGAACTTTGTACTCAAACCAAAAAGCTATGAATGATATATTATAAACTTTCTACCTGCTCCATATTTTTGATGTATATTCCATTATTTGCACAAGAATTTATTTAAAACAGGTTTTTACGTTGGTGTACGACTAATAAAAACGTAACGTAGTAAAAACTAGCACCAAAAGTTGTATTAATAGAAATTTACAGATACCAGTGCTATTTGTTGGTTAAATAAAACTGGAATAGATTTAAGATGTTCTTTTCTTTTAGACATACGCAATTTGGCCAATTGGGATAGAGCTTAGTTCAAATGTGTTGATTGTACAGTATTCATGTTCTAATATAGGTTAAGTGAATAGGGTGGAGTATTATTACCATTTGTGCTTAGGACAAAGTAG
Organism: Platerodrilus igneus; assembly: GCA_036346225.1. Lineage (NCBI taxonomy): Eukaryota > Metazoa > Arthropoda > Insecta > Coleoptera > Lycidae > Platerodrilus > Platerodrilus igneus. The sequence continues at coordinate 8,200,729 of JARFIW010000002.1, forward strand.
TAGGTGAAAAACAGCGTACACAGGGTTCCATCAGTCTGTCGAGATAAGAGATAATCTTTAGTCGTTTTGTAAATTATTTACCATCTATCGAGGCCAAAAGACCAGTTCCAGGAGAGTTGGCCCCCAACATTTGTAATTATATCGACAATTCAAAGACGTTTCCTTGTAGGTAAGGAGGAAATGTTAAAGTTGTTTATCCCTTAAAAGGTGTTGCATTTGTTTTTATAGAATCGGCCTCTTGCCACTTTAAGGTAGCTGGTGCATTTCTTCTGTTACGTCTCTGTGGTAACGTAAATTACAGAAGGACATTGGCGTCAATTTCACACGTAATAAGTCGTAGCCACTTGTATTCGGAACGACGCATTTCTGCAAAAATTAGGCGTTTGCCACGGTACTATACCTCTAAACTAGATAAGTGTCAGGTGTATTGTTGTATACGGATTAAACACACCTTGTGTAGTTCAATTTAAAGGCATTTTCATGTTTAAGTATTTAAATTATTACTTTGTAAATTTAGACAGCATTGGTAGATTAGGAAAACCAAAGCTACCTAAATGATTACGGTTTGTTCTTGAGCATATTTGTTGCTACTCGCAACCGGAAGAGTTTTTGATACCAAAGCTCGCACGTGCTGGAAAAAAATGGCAAACCACCAAACCAATAGTCGTAGGTTAGTCGTCCCTTGGTGTTAGATAAACGTTCCGAGATCCACCAAATTGAAAATAAATTCGGAGGAACTGCGGAACGAGGGAATTCTCTCTTAACTTTCAGTTTGCAAAGTGCTTTCTATTTTCGGCAGTGTAGTCGCAGTATCCGAGTTGGTGCATCTCTTAGTCTTTGTGTCAAGATATGTCTTTAGAGATTTGCAAATCTTTGTTTAAGTTGCTCATAATCTTTTTATGCACTGTCATGCAACCTATACAAAGTTGAATTTTGCTTGTTAATTATATGTATAAATTATAAATGAATTATTGTTTTAGCTGGTGGTTAAAGACTTAAAACTTTCCCATTGCAAGCCTCTTACCCACATCAACGACCTCATAGTTTCCATTGGGAAGTATCGTTATGTATCATTCTACGCAAATCAATCGAATACGGTATTTAATACGTACGCCAACCCTTCATGCCAGAAACCCCAATGCAGTATCTTACCTCAGGTGTAAACTAAACGTAATAGTATTTCACAATAGAAAACCGAGTCACGTATCAATAGTTTTCTTTGAATAGACAGAAACCGACGTCGATACTCAGAAGGTGTGGAGAACATTTAGTATTTAGACCTTGGGCTATTATTCTAATTCTGTATTTCAAGACTGACGTAATGCTGTTGTTTCAGACTTTTGGACGGTTACGTGGCGTAGTTGGTATGCGTTTGACTGATATGTCCAAGGACCCGGGTTCGAATCCCGACACGCTCCGTTTGAAAAATGTTAAAGGAGCATTTTTTTACAAAAATACGCCCTTGTTCGGATGAGAGGTGATATGAAGGTCTCATCCGTGTGTGTGTTGTAACGCACGTTTAAGATCCCTACCTTACTTGGAGCAGCAAGGGTTCGGCAAAATACAAAATTTTTAGGTAAAGAAACTCATCTTCTGGCCAATACAGTACCTTTGGGTGAAGCACTGGAAAATCAAATGTACTGTTCTAGGTTTTTGATCAGTTCTAAGTTACTTAACGAACGTATTTGATTTTGTTCATTACATTGTGTGTGGATTTGCGTGGGATGCAATGGTAGACAATACGCAATAGAGGCTTGAGTTGTTAACAGAATTTAACCACAAAAATGACGTGCTCCTGCAAAGAAAGTGAATTTGCCTCTTAAACAGGATGGGTACAAGGAAAGCCGAGTGGAACTGAAACGGACACAACAGAATTCATACTGTACGTTGTGGCCTTACTTCGTTATGTAGTTCGGAAACAACACAATAGCAATACCAATATCTGTCTGTTATGGAAAGTAACTTTCTCTTTAGGAGTTGAACCGAGCAGACGTTTTACTGACCTCCTACATTAACAGCTACAAGTAAGTTTTTATATAGGGATTTTTATATTTTTTATTTTGGAGTTTTGATTTTATTGTGTATTATAATAGTGTTGTGAGGCGTTAATTTTTAAAAGCGGAGTATTGAAAGAAAATCAAAAACAAAATCTAATTTGAATAAATAACAAATAAATCGCGTTTTGCTTTGAATTCTATTTAAAACTCGCATTCGAACAAAATAAATTTAATAAATAAAATCATTTTGGCATAATAAATCGAAAAATTAATAAATAATGCCCTAATAAATAATTTTTAAACAGTTATAAATGCGTTTGCAGTAAATTTCTAGCTTTTATTAATAAAGATCGCTTAAAACTTAGAAATATATTGCAAAATTTTATATACCTAGTGCGCAATAATTAGAGAACCTTGAAACCAAAACCTATGCCCCATTTGAATTAAATAAATAGCCCAAAAGTAGCATTTTTGCTATAAATTCAAATAAAATATAATATCCAAATGTTCGTGCACTAGAAGACTCTTTAAATCGATATTTCTGTATAATGGTAGTGTAACAATATAACCTTGTACCAGTAGCAAAGTAAACATGCAATGAGTGGGTTTCCGGTGCTGCATTAATTGCATTCCTTTGACGCAATTTCTACTCCGTGTGAATATTTGAATTTAAACGGATCAACCAAAATAGAGAAATTTGATATCTTAACGTGCATTCGCTTTTTTTAACATTTGTATTGGGGGTTTGAAATTAGAATAAGTAAATAAATACAGCGCTGTTTACGATTTGTGTTATGAGTAATCGAGGTTTTTTTATTGAGCTAGCGATTTTATATTTGGCGTCTCTGTTATTTGTGACGCTGTTTAGGGGTTGATTTTATCTTTGCGCCACCTTAGGGTCGCGACAATCACGTCGTTTTATTAGTTGGGTTTCTTGTTGGCTTCTGTTCATTGTTCTTTTACCTTTTTTGACATCATGGTCCACAAACATGATGAGTCGTTGCCAAGGAGGAAGAGGGGCGACAGGCCGGAGTCAGTTACATCATAAGCCTAGGGCGCCGCCAGAGAAAGGTTGAAAGTGATGCTAAAGGTTGTGATGTTGGAGACTCAGAAGGAGATTGTGATTTCAGAGGCGAAACTGCGCCTACGGCGGTTAGATCAGAGGAGTGTGAGCCCTTGTGGATGTTTCTGCGCCGGAATTGCCCTCAACTATAAGTAACAGAAGCGACCTCGATGAGTTGGAACTGATAAAGTTTGCGGCGAGAAAGGCGTACGCCATCATTTGCAGGAAGGTGCCAACGACTTCCACTGCTATTGTCGTAGACGACAGGAAGGTGATTCTGAACGTCGCGGACGAAATCCGCAACGTTGCGAATCAAGTAATTGGTATGGTAAAGGCGATAAAGTTGTGCGTTGCGGATTTTGGCAAGTCAGGGGTCGCACAAGGAGCTGCAGCGGAGGTTGCGGTCGCCTCAAAAGAGCAGATGTTGAGAGGAAACTGCAAGGAGTTCGTAGCGAAGACCATCAAGAAAAGGCGTCCAGGTATCGTTTTCCCGGGGGTCAAAACGAGGATGAGAGCAGAAGATCTCGTCCGTTTTATTGTCAGCCAGAAGCCCCGTTTCTACGATTTGAAGTTGTAAGTCCACCCGAGGGACAAGTATAGATTTGACGGAAAAAGCCCTAGGGATTCCTTAACCAACGTCATCTTCGAAGTGACTCCACACTTTGAGGGCGCATATTAGCTGAAGCGAAGGGTGTGGGCCCAGAATCCACACTGGATCACTTCTCTATGACGTAGTGTTACCGGTGCTAAAAGTACGGTCACAGGTAGATGGAATTCAGGGAAAAGTACAGTAGTGCGTCAACAAATTGAATTGGAAGGCACACGTACAGTTTGTCAAAAGCAAGGGCAGCCAGATATCGAACAGAATGGGGGTGGCAGCAAAGATAAGTGGGGATTGCGGGTCGAATCCTTAAAGACGCTCTACGCAGGAGCAATTAAACCCACAATATTGTATGCGGTATGTGTTTGGGTGAAGGTTTGCAAGGTCAGGAAAGTTTGACAATTTACGACCGTTCAGTGCATAACAGCGGTAAAGGGAAGGAGGGCGTAGTGAACCACATCCACTAAGGCGGTATTGTAGAGTGTAGGATTCTCCCATTCAAATTTGTCGTCACGGAAATTGGAGATCGAAGATCTATAAATATATGAAAAGGGTAGGAAGTCGTCAAAAGTTGTGGCCTTAAAACTAGAGAGATTGAGACAAAAATCATTATTTCTGAATTAGGACATCCGGCCAAAATCAAGTGTATCAAAGGCAATGAAAACGTAGAGGGGATCAGGATTTATACGGATGGCTCGCGAATGGACGATAGGCGGACAGGACTGACGTTCGTTGTGTTTTAGGAGAAAAGGAAAGTGTTACGATTCCAAACTAAACTTGCGGAATGGAGCACATTCGAATCCCGACACGGTCCGTTTGAAAAATGTTAGGCGAGCATTTTTCACAAAAATACATTCTCGTTCGGATAATAGGTAAAATGGAGGTCCCGTTCCAGGTAAAAAAAACTCGCTTCCTGGCCAATGTAGTACCTTCGGGTGGAGCATTGAAAAATCACATGTAAGGATTGGAGCACGATCTTTCAGTGCGAGTTGGTAACTGTAACAGAAGCTACAGAGTACGTCATCAACTACTCGAGCACAATCATTCGGGCGATAGCAAATCGGCTGACTGATCTGGTAAATATAAACCCCTCAACAGATCTTCAACGGGGGAATTTCCCACATCGTATTATTCGGTGCCGAGTTCGCTTATTAAGAAAAAGCTGCGAGTAAAGTTAATCCGACAGTGGGAAGAAAGGTGGAACAACACTGCCACGGTATGGTTGACATTATAATTTGAATAAGGGCCGCGTACCCAATGCTCCACCCGAAGGTACTACATTGGGTTTAAACGCGAAAATATAAACGTGCTTCAGATGTAATCTAACTTCAAAATTAATGAATCCTACATAAAAATCTAAAAAACTAAAACAAAAACTAAAAATAGAATTTGAATAATAGCATCCCTAGCGTTGATTTGGAGTGTGTGTTCAACAAGACACACGCGAAAGTAAAAGTGGAGGGTTGCGTAATACCGAATAGCAGTCGCCAGCTTTGGTTACCGATGCGACCTGAAGGGTCGTCTTAAGAGTATCCAAAGCTAGCTAACTAGTATTAAAAATGGATTCAAATTTCTAAGCATTCGCCAAATATTTTAATAGTGAATCCAGCTATTTTGTCTGTTCTATAAATTTACAAATTCGTCCTCCCTGATATAAGTAATTTTTTTTTCTTTAGCCTAAATCCATCCCTAGCTTTCCCTACCGTTCCCTAACTGATTTATATTACAATTAAATTCTTCACAATTATAATCTTTGTTCCTATAAAAATGCTGCCACAAAAAATGGCAGCAGAACGTCAGACAAAATAAATCAAGCTTCAAAAATAAATGCAAAACGAATATAAATAAATATAAAATGTAAATATAAATATAAATAAATATATTAATGTAAATAGATATCTAATAAGCAGTAAGCATATAGCAGTGCACAAAAGAAGCAAATAGCTTTGCCCAATTTATCAGGTGTACTCGCATAAGCATGATGTTGGCTAGTGCCATTACTCACAAAAACGTGCTCGTTAAGTTATTTCAAATCTACTTATTGATACAAATCAATGCTTATACGAGTGCAGCCACCACAATTTTTCTTCTTACTTCGATAATAATTTCTCCAGTATTCGAAGATCTGGACGTCTTCCTACGTTTATTTATATCGTACTGCTAATGGGAGATTATGTTATTGCCAAGTGAAGATGGGTATGCACTGCTAAGGTCCTGGTGGGTATGCACTAAACGTTCTGGGGGGATCACAATCACTATCACTTTAAAGTCCAGGGGGGATGCGCGGTTTCACTCTATTTTAATTTCTTTACTTATTTACTAATTTAAATTAATAACGGTTTTTGATATAGTTTGTTATTATTTACTTGTTTTGATTTCTTCCCGAAATTTCGCGCGTTTAAGGTTTGACAGTGATTGTTTTTGTGGTGTGTGTGGTTGTCTCGCATATTAGATTTGGTTATAATCATAATAAATAAATTATTTTTTTAATTTTTTTTATTTTATTTTTTTATACAGGTTTTGGTTATACCATGCTCATATCCATTTTTGATGCCAAGTCAAATCTAAAATTTTCAATTCTCTCCACTCCCTCACCCTCCTATTTACGTGCGGTTATCACGGTCCAATCTCGCGACCTTTCCTGAAAATTCTTTTAAAGGCTGTCCAGAACGCTTTCTGGTTAGCCACTTCCCTGACTTTCTCTAGACTCTTGGGCCATGCTAGCCCTGCGACAGCTAATTTCATATCAGCCAACCCTCGATTTGGCGCCCCGAGTGGGCAGTCGAAGAGCAAGTGCTCTGCGCTTTCTGCGACCTCACCGCATTCGCAGCGGTCGTTATCGGTTAAACCAAACTTTTGTAAATATGCTTTCAGGGCGCCGTGGCCTGTTAACAGTTGCACAATTTTATGATCGAGTTTCACCTTGATCTTACCTCTAGCTTCTATGCTCGGTATGAATTTGTGGGTCAACCTGCCCGTGGCAGCGTTGTTCCACCTCTCTACCCATTGTCGGATTGACTTTTCGCGCAGCTTTCTTTTAATTAGACATCTCGGTATCGACGAATATGATATCCGAAAGTCGCCCGTCGCGGCGTCTTTAGCTAATTCATCAGCCCTATCGTTTCCTATGTTGCCATCGTGCGACCTAGCCCAACAGAACTTTAAACGTTGGAACTTGGGCGCCGTATGCGCTATGCTTCACACGTCCGCTTGGAGGCTTGTCGAGGTGTTCATATTCGTTAAAGCCGTCAGCGCCGATTTACTATCACTAGTTATATGATATTCGTCTCTGCCCGTATGATTTGTTACGTAATTGATAGCCTCTCGTATGGCTACCAATTCGCACTGATAGATAGTGCTCCAGTTCGCGAGTTTGGTCTGAAACCGATACACTTCACTTTGCTCATTATATACGACAAACGCTGCACCTGCTTAACCATTGTCCATACGCAAACCGTCCGTGTAAATCCTAATCCCTACCGCGTCTCCATCAGCTTCAACAAATTCGATATCTCTAACATCGGCCGGGTGCCTTAACTCTGACGCGTCGATTTTCCTCTCAGCTTCCCTATTTGCAAGATTCATACTTTCTATAATTTTTTGTTCTTCGCCGTATTAATTAATCCCCTGTCTCTGATCTTCCTAACAACATATTTGATAGAAAGAGTCCTACTGATCACCAGGACCGCCTCCGTGGAGGTGGTCCTGTACGCCCTCGCCGCTTTGACCGCGGTTATGCGTTACACACTCGTCAGCTGTCGAGTTCATTTACTTTACAACCCTCCATCCAAACGGATGCTGCGTATAGCACAGCCGGCTCTATTGCTCTGACGTAAACTGTCTTAAGCAATTCGTCCCTGAAACCCCAATTTATTTTCGCCACCGCCATTATTTTATTTGATATTTCGCTGCACTTACTTTTAACGTACTTTTCAATATAATTTATTGTCGATCTTGACACCGAGGTATGTGATAGCATTCTTAAACAGATTTTTCTCTTCTCCTAACTCTAGTCTAGGCGGGTCGTTGTCCAGGTTTCGTCCCGAAATAAAGCGTCTTTTATTTCAAGGTGTTTAATTTTAACTTTGCCTGCTGCAACCATTCGTGTAACTTATTAAGCGCCTCGTTCGGTTTTGTGCGCATATCCATTAGTAATCGCGAGCTGACAAATAAAAGTGCATCATCTGCAAACCCAACGATTGAGCATCCCGTGGGCAACCTCGCTTTGAAAATGCTTTCATACAACAACTTCCAAAATGTGGAACCAGAGCATGACCCCTGCGAGCATCCCTTTTCCACCTCGCGCAACAAAACTTCACCCGGAATTTCAATCTGTGCCAATCGCCCCGAGAAATAACTCTTGACCAAAGACATCAAGTTTCGCAAACAACCCCTACTTTCTAATTCGCAAACGATCAATGGCCACCAGGCAGCATCAAATGCTCCTGAAATGTCCAAAGCAACAACGACCCAATGCTCCTTTATATCTCGCGCCTGCTTAATTTCTCCGACAACAAACTCTAGTGCGTCGATAGTCGACTTTCCCCTCATAAAACCGAACTATCGGTTATTAAAACCACCGCTGTCTCGCACTAAGTGCTCAACTCGCGTAGTCATAACGCGATCGAAAGCTTTCCCCAACACCGGTAGCAAGCTAATTGGACGATAGCTGCCCGGATTTGACGCATCCGCCTTTTTGGATTTAGGTATAAATTTCACGTTCTGGACTTTCCAGCAACAGGGAACTATGCCCCTTTCTAAACAAAAAATAAATAACCCAAAAGCAAAACATAATATCTAAATATGCACGTTAGAATTTTTCAGTAAATCAATCGCGCGGAACAAAACACTGGAAATTGAATCAGTACTTTAAACATCGGACTAATGAATAACCAAACTTAATAAGGAAACCTAATTAAATTATACCAATCAAATAAATAAACTAAACTAACAAATTAAAATAGAGTAAAACCGCGCATACCCCAGGACTTAAACGTGATAGTGATTGTGACCTCCCAGGACATTTAGTGCATGACCACCTGGATTTTAGCAGTGCATACCCATCTTCAGCTGGCAGTAACATAATTAGATGTAGGAAGACGACCAGATTTTCGGATCCTGGAGAATATATATTCAAGGTATTTATAAATATCGTGGCGGTTGTACTCGCACTGACATTGATTTGTATTAATGAATAGATTTTGCAATTAATTCTTAACGGGCACGTTTTAGTGTGATGGCGTTAGCCGAAATAATGCCTATGCAAGTGGATCTGATAATTTTAGTGTTGCTTTTTGCTATTTATGCACTGTTATATGCTTAATGCTTTATTTAGTTAATTATATTTTATGCCTGTATTGTACTATATATTTTATTGGTTCTTTTGGTCGCTGGATTTGTTTTGTTTAGAGCTTTGCCTGTTTTTGAGTCAAAGTATCTGTAGGAAAGAAGATTGAAATTAGAATTCAGTTAGAGACCAATAGGAAACGTTAAGGACGAATTTGGGCTGAAGTTCGAATAAAATACTTATACTAAAGGGACGATATTGTAAATTTATGGAGTACGAGTAAATAGATGGATTCCCTAATAAATTCGGCTTATGCTTAGAAATTCGAATTCTTTGGTAAATATTAGTTAGCTGGATTTGAATGGTTTTAAGCCGACCCTTTAGCTCGCACCGCTAAGCAGAGCGGGTGGCTGTTATTCGGTAAAACGGATGCTTCCCTTTTACTTTTGCTAGTGTCTTGTTGGTTAGACACGCTCTAAATTCAACGCTACGAATACCATTATTCAATCACCAGCTCTAGTGTTAGTTTATATATTTTATTCCTGATTATTTAATTTTGAAGTCAGTTTTATTTGCAGCACGGTGATTTTCGCGTTTAAACCTAATGTACTACCTTCCATTGGAGCATTGTAGTCGTGGTTGTAAGGTGCCTTCCTTACATTGTACTGTAATGGAAACTGCCTGCGTCAGACCTTGAAACTAATGAACACTAAGCAGGGTGATCTAATGGGAAAAAGACTCTTACACCCTTCAGCTGGTAAGTACTAGAAACGTCACATAAAACGTAAACAAGAAAAGTAAAGAAACAGAAGTGATAAACTATCGCCGAATCAGGTGATTGAAATTGAGCTTCTGCACCAGGATGCATTTACAATTACATTTCTCCTTATTGCTGAGAAGGTTGAAATGTTAATATTTAACTAAAATATTACCGCTACTGTTTTTTAGACAAATAGATAAAAATTACAAGCTTTATACAAATATTTGTCAAGTTCTTAGATAAACTTTTGTATAAAGGTTTTCCCAATCAGTGTACTTACGTCATATTTAAACATCATATTATTTGTCCAGCAATCTCCATGCAAAACAACCGAGTACTTGTCAGAAAGTTTAAAAACTTTTCTAAGAAATTGGGGCATTTCAATTATGAAGTTGGCAAACTTCTTTTTGGCATCTGCATCTTCATTGGAATTAAATATTTCGACAATTTGATTGCAGTCTTTAATCAACGAGCCCAAGTGATCCGCTCTATCAAAAAATTTGCTTATGATATCATCCATATTATTTGTTAGTTTTTCAAACTGTGTAGGATCTTGATCTTTCATTGCAAATGACACTGCATGGAATCGGCCATATTCCTTTAGTACCAAAGATACGTGCTCCTCATTCATGGGTAAACAACGTTCCCAAAGTTTAAACCCTTTGGTTCTTAGATTTTCTAAAATAACTGTTTCGCTATTATATACGAGCATTGCTTTGTAACACTTGGCAAAGCTTGTAAGAGGCGGTTGAATTTTCTCGATTAGAAACTGTTGCATCGCAGGCAAAATAGTGATGTACATATAACTTTCGCGCTGAAAAACATCACTTATTGGAAGTCCTTTTCTGACTGTTGTGTTTTTTACGGCAGCTTTAACCACCAAACTTAGTGATTTTTAATGAGGACCGTTTTTTCCGATCATATCAACAGCAGTAATGTCTCCAAGATAGCCATCGCCTTTCATTGAATTGCTGGCTTCTTTAAGAATATATTCTACAAATTCATGTTCATCGGCGATATCTTTTAATAATTTTATTATGTTAGAATTGAAGTTGTATTGGACGTTGTTTTCTGTACTCATTGTGATTGTTAAATGGAGTTACAATCGCTAGTATAGCAACAGCGTATTATGTACTTAAATTGTTTATTAGCACTTAAGTCACAAATATCTTTAACTAAATACGGTAGTAGAAATACAGCTAAATTGTCTGGTATCATAAAGGTTTAATACCTTAAACAACCCTATACGTAGAAGTTGCTTTATTTTAAAATTGTTAACGGTTTAGTAATTCCAACTACCTGCGTAGATTACCTTCTTAGGGCAAAATCCCTAAATCTTGATGCGTACAATTTATATCAGAAACTTAAGTGAATATTTCACAAAAAAGCTTGGCGAAACACCTCGCTCAAAATTCTATAAGCTAAATAATTACCATTGACTTGAACTGGAAATAACGAAAGTAAATCTTGTCTACTAATTCACGGGCAGGATATCTTTTGTAAAGGATGTTACCCGTAATAAGGGCAGACCATTTAGAAAAATAGGATAATTTGTAGAAATTTGGATAGCAAAACAATGTTAAAGTGCTGGTTTAAAAACAAACATATGCACCTTTCACTACTCTTTAAATACTAATTATATATAGTAACAATCAAATCAGAGGGTGTTTTGGTAGATAAAAGAACTACGCAGACCGAATTCGTGTTTAATTACAGCTACTAAAACATACAAGTACACAAAAACACTTATCTACAATAGTACATTTAAATACAAGATCCTCAAATACTTGTATAAACTATATAGACTAAAATGTTGCTCTTAACAGTACTAAAATGTAGGCAAGCTGCATATTGTCCAGGAGTAAAACACGCAGTTGTCGGTCATCATCATATACCTTTCCTTCAAATAGACTGTGAAGGGTATGGGTAGCTACAATTGTTGCCTATCTTATCCTAACTTGATCTACATGTGGCACAACCAAGCCAACATTAGTTCAAAGAACCGAAGAATATTGGTTACAATAGATCTGAAAATGTTAATGTTCCTTGTGTGTGATGAAAAGGTCATTAAACACCAAATTCTATGGAAAACCATCCCAAGAAGAAGAAAAACGGAGCACGGTAGAATTTCCCTATATTTAATTTTCTACTCTATATAAACATAAGTGTAATCCATTAGCACATATAATAAGCTTTCCTTGTAAAATAACATTCCATAAGGACACATATTAGTATTGTTATACCATTTAAGAAGAAGCCCAACATTAAACCTTGTGTAAATAATCATTTTCTATAGAAAAAACCATATGTTATTGCATTAAAGCATGAGAACGAAGATCTCATTGATTATGTAATTAAAATCCGTGTGTGAATATTTTTCTTCTGAACAATGATAGTTACATTGCATTTATTGCAGAATGGAAAGAACGTGTTTAGAATAATATCAATTTTACGCATTTATAAGGCAAAGCATATTTTACTTGTGTAGATATATTATTGGAAACAAAGGTAATGCATTCATTCTCGTTAAAAATATTACTTTATGAGTTTTAAATGAAGCGTATCTTTCTTTCGAATTAATTCTAGAATTTTGAAATAATAATTTTAAATCAATGAATAAACGCCTTAGTTCAAAAAACGAACTCCTACCGGAAAAGCCATAAGGGATAGTATAAGCTTTTTAATAGCTCTACATATTACACTGGTCCGGTTAGTTTATTATCAACGAACGGATGATTTTATGACCTCGATAACTTTACATAATTAGCTCTTCTAAACGCGAAATAAGCGCAATTGGTACATGAGCCGCGACTAATCTTCGGGAATACAATCTAGAACAGAATGGAAAAAAATACGTATTTAGTATTTTAGTATATAAGACGGAAGTACTTAAAATTCGGGCATTCAGTAATTTATTGAGGATTACGTCAAGCAACATGTAAGTTTTGAGTAAAAATTAATTTTTTAATTTATTTTACGACATGCAACATATACGTTTTAAGTAATTTCTGTGCTACTAATCGGTGTTTCACAAGTAACATAAAACCTTGCATAATTTTTTAAGAATACTACGAAAATTAAACGATCTTCGACATAAATAGCTTGGTATAAGAGCAACTGCTAATTCTAACTTATTAAAAAATAAATACACTTTGCAAGCTGATATTTGTACGTTAAGATTGGTTGGGAACGGAAATTAATGTGTCATCGGGTTTCTTATTTTCAATTTTTACTGCTTTGGACCAATCCGTTCCAGTTCTGTGTTGTTGGGTTTGTCGAAAATCCACGGATCTTACAATGTTAACGTCAGTTTGCTAATTCATAGCCAAAGCGGTGTACTCGACTAACCTCTCAACGCCCATCCACACATGTTTATGACTCGTGAACAATTAATTCATGCTTTTCCGTCCACTGTTTAAATTTTGTCAACTTCCTCTCATTCCTTCACTCTTTATACGTTTAGTGAAGGTCATGCAATTATATAACATTCCTATTGCTTGTGTAGAATCACGTGAAATAAGTGGGCATCCATATGGTTTCATCATATAAAGGTCACCTGCCTACGGCTATCTCAATTTATTAGTAGCCTGCACAGATACATGGAACAAATTTTGCATAGTATTGATTGATATGACTAAAATATCTGTTGGCTGATATTTTGTGTTTTATATTATATAAGCGTTTGTTTTTTCAAGTAGTTACTAGTTTGTACATATATGCTTATGATGTTGTTTGGGGTTTACTTTGTGTTATAATTCACGCGTGCCCTGTACTATTGATTCTACTTCATTTTTGTAAAATTTGTATAAAGCTCTTCTATATTTGAGATAACTATAACATAGGACACGAAAATGATTAATTTTACTATTATCTATTTCTTAATTATTGTAAAAGCTTTGCTAAATTAACGCACTATAAAATTTTACTTTTAAAATAGCCTGTTTACACAACTGCTAGGGCGATTATTTATGCCTACATCTTTATATTGGACTAATAATACATAATATTGAAATCTGTTACCACTTTATGCGGTTTTTAGAGTAATTTATAAACATAAATTACATTTAAATATGTGTTACTTAGAAATAAGACCATGCTTTTGTGGTTTTATGTTTATGACCTGAACTTTCTTTAACAAAACTAAAAATTTATTGAAATATTAAGTTCAATGAGCACTACTCTTCATTATATCAGTATATACAAAGTGCATTAATATTAACTTTTGTCCGTTTAAGATTAATGTTTTCTTTCTTCATTCGGTTTCTATTTAGGGTAATGCCAACTCGTTACAATCTGTTGATTGTCAGAACAATTTGTATAAAAATTTATCGTTAAATTTCACGTACAGGCGCGCGCGCACTCCCTACATTTTTATTGAGTTCAATAACAAATACTAGGAAAAAAACTTGCTTGATGAAAATAGATGTTGCGCAGATCAGTCCTGTTGGGCGTATGGCGCGTTCTAATCTCTGCAAGTACATTCGTATTCACCCAACCAACACTAACAGGTTTCTAATTTTCTGAAGACCAACAAAACAAAGAAAAACTAGTAATAACAACAACAGTATACATTAATTTTATTACTAAACTCGCCACACTATAATATACTTATCAAAGAAAATCATTGTTAACAAAATGTAGAATAAGATGTCTCATTCTTTCATTATATTCTTCACGTTTCGAAATTCTATAAGAAAATACTTCTGAGACATCTTTGCCCGAATCAACTAGTTCAGTGTAATCTGTTACTTCATCTGGTCCACTTAATGCGATTTTATATATTATAACAGATATGATAAGTGCATACTTAGCAAATTCCTTCCATTGTTGAAGAAAGATAGAATATGGATATACAACTTCCGGATTAGATCCTAATTTTTTTAAATGATCGGCAAGATTGTTGTAGTATAGATCCATGTAGCTTTGGAAATGGTTTATAATGTTTTTGGAACTGCAAGCATAAAAAAAGTATGCAACATCAAAAACTGGGGGTGCCAGTTTTGCCATTTGTAGATCTATAAAGCAAGCTTGAGTAGGATTCCTACCGTGATCCGTTTCCTAAAACAAAACGGTTTAAAATATTGTAAATAAGCTTTGGAATTATTGGTATTGAGCCCATACTCTCTAAAACTATTTACTTAGACATAGGTTTCTTTTCAATAAGACTTACGTAAGTCTGTAGTAGAGATTTACCTACCAAAAAATTATTATGGACACACGGAGTTAGATTGTGTGTGTGTGTATGCGCGCGTGCGAGTGCGTGTGCGTGCGTATGTGTGTGTATAGTTGTGATAGGTGACAATAACCCGGTGCACCTTTTTTTGTGAATTAAAAAGGTTAAGATTTTTATTTTCTCAATTTTTGATTTTTAATTTAATTTTAATTACCTTGGCTAGCTCGGTTTTTAATTACGCACGGAGCTTGCGACAATACGACAAACAAAGCCTTGAAACTCTCCTTTTACTTTAAGTCAAAACACCATAAACACAATTACTATAATGTTTTCAAGTAATATTTACAATGCATAGAACGTTAAATAGCACTTGTTTTTAATAATTGAATCAAATTTTTTAATTATTATTATTTTCAAAAAGTCAGCAAAAATTTACCTTATTATTATTATTTGGATTATTAGAAGCCCCATGAACGTTCAATAAACTTCTTTTATTATTTACGTAAATTATAGCGTCTTTTAATAATGATCTTTGTTGACCATAACATGAAGATTTATGAAATCTAATTTTTAAAATATTCAAATAAATAAAAATACAACGAAATATTTCCAAACAAATTACAAAAAACATATTTATTTTCGCTAACCTGCTAACCAGTTTATATAGTCCCAAGGTCTGTATTTTTTAATTTCGCTTCCCCTTCATGAATTATTCCAGCGTCTTTACCAAACTTCCAGGTCGAATCCAGTGATAAATAATTGAGTAAAACATTTATCAAATCCAGTAGTTAATCATTCAGAGTTTCCCATATCGATTCCAGTAATTATTTATAGTCGTTAATATTTGTTACTTTTCACATCGAATCTCCTAATTATCTAGAGACCTTTAATATTTATTAATTTTCCCCCATCGAATCTCGCAATTACTCTGAGTCCTTTAATTATTGTTAGATTTCCACTTCGATTCTCGTAGTTACCCTTTTGTTAATGTAGAAATTGGAATTTAATTTATAAATAACCTTTTATTACTTACGTTTTGACAGGATCAAAAACGACAAAACCTTTTTTAATTTTACACTGTCATATCATTTTTTATTTAACAATTAAATCATTTCAAATTTATTGACGTAAATAGTTTGTTCTGAGCGATATGTACTAGTCTTCAATTTATGGTAAAACTGCATTGTTTACAAATCCGGTTGTAAATAAATGCGTCGCCTATATATTGACAAGCTCATAGTTCAATCGATTGCGCTTCGTACGTGATCCTTGTGTACAAAGTTTTGGACATTCCTATGGTGTTTTGCTGTATATTAAAATTGACGCTCTGATTTCGGCACGTAGCATTTCGAGTTAATGTATTTATTTTCTTAGATTTTATATTTCTAGATCACGTTGATCATTGTTTGTACAATAAATTTAGTAAACTTTGATTTTTATTACCATGCCGTGTTTGTTTCCAATATATCAGGTATGATTTTGCTTTCTAGTCACGTAGGCTTAATACAACTTATGTATTAAATTATATGCGTTTTTCACCTTACGCATTTTTTAACCTGCTAGTTTTAATTGGGATTCCAGGCGTAATAATGATGCGTTATTCATGCGTGTCGTGTTTCAGCTCGCGAATTTGTTTATTTAAATAAATCTTCGATATATTTTTCATTAACTAAAATTAATTATGATTGTAGTTTATATACAGGGCGCTGTTATTTACTTTTCAGCCTAATTATCGTATTTCTTGTTTTCTGTAGAAAACTGTCTCGTTTTCTGAGCTCTCATGTGATTTATATAAAGTTCGCTATACTATTGGTCCTAACTACCCTTAAATGACCTTTTTGACATAGCATATATATATATATATATATATATATATATATCAAGTTGGACATTTTTAATAGAACACACCTATTTCTAGAGGAGATAGACAAAACTGACTAACATGTGATGGACTCGAGTTTCGTGGGATTTCGAATGCCGAAAACCATCACTTCGATATCTTTATCTGTTCATGAGCTACAGAGCGTTTCTCATATTTGTGTCATTTATAAACATTTTTATAACTTTGTTATTTGTATTATTTGTTTCTTATTTCCATAAAAACATTCCTCAAGCAGTTCTTTCAGTAGAATGTAGTGGCGTACTCAATTTCTTTACAAGATGCTGTTTTGAAAATATATACTATACTTTTAGCTTTACATATGGAATACCCTGTATTTTATTAACCTATTAAATTCACCATTTCTGTCTATCTTCTGTAGAAATAGACGTTTCCTATCAAGAATGTCCAATTTAGACAGTCACGTACAAATAAAAAATGACGTGGCTCAAAAGTGTAATTTACACATCATGGTTCAGGAACCCAAGTTCAAATCAAATCGGACAAACTGTGTGAATAATTGAAATTGGAGAATTTTCTAAAATAATTAAATTAATTCATTCACATTCGTTCAGATTCAAATCGATGAAGACCCTCTTTTAGAAGCATTATCGTCAAGCAGTTGAAGAGGTTTTCAGTAATATGCGCAACGGTAATTTTATAAATTCGGACAAACAAGTGATAAAATGCTCCCGAATCAGTAATCGCGGAATGAATTTAATAAATTTTCAGCTATATTGTGAAAGTGTTCCTGTGATAAATATTTCCCATCAACCTCGGTTTGACTGTAGATTATTGACACCTACATTTGTTTTTTTCTGGACAGGGTGGTTGACTTTGTACTTAAACCAAAACGGTACAAGTGATATAATATTAATTTTCTACCGGCTTCATATTTTTGATGTATATTTCATTATTTGCACAATAATTTATTATAAACAGGTGTTCACGTTGGTGTACGCTCAATAAAAGCGGAATGTAATAAAAACTAGCACAAAACATTGAATTAATAAAATCTACAGATACCAGTTCCCATTTGCTGGTTAATTAAACTGGAATAAATTTAGGATGTCTTTTCTTTAGATATACACAATTTGGCCAATTAAGGTAGAGCATAGTTCATTTATGTTAGTTCTACAGTATTCATTTTTAATATAGGAACAGGATGGAGTATTATTACCATTTGTGCTTAAAGTTAAAGTAGTAGGAGAAAGACAGTGTACAGAGGGTTCCATCAGTCTGTCGAGATAAGAGATAATCTTAGTCGTCTTGTAACTTACTATCTGTCGAGGCCAAAAGACCAGCTACAGGGAGTTGGCGCCCAGCATTTGTAATTATACAGACAGTTCAAAGACGTTTATTTGTAGGTAAGGAGAAAATGTTTAAGTTAATTACCCTTTAAAAGGTGTTGCATTGTTTTCATAGAATAGACCTCTTGCCATTCTAAGGTAGCTGGTGCATTTCTTTTATTACGTCTCTGTGGTAACGTAAATCACAGAAGAACATTAACATCAATTTCGCATGTAATTAGGTCGTAGCCACTTTTATTTAGAACGACGCATTTCTGCAAAAATTAGGCATTTGCCAAGGTACTATATCTCGAAACTAGATAAGTGTCTAGTGTATTGTTGTATACGGATTAAACACACCCTGTATAGTTCAGTTTAGAGGCATCTTCATGTTTAAGTATTTAAATTATTACTATGTAAATTTAGACAGCATTGGTAGATTAGGAAAATCAAAGTTACCTAAACGATTACTGTTTATTCTTGAGCATATTTATTGCTACCAGTAATGGGAGGAATTTTTGATACTAAGGCTCGCACCCGCTGGACAAAAAATGGCAAACCACCAAACCGATAGTCGTCCCTAGATAAACGCACCGATATCCACCAGATTGAAAATAAATTCGGAGGAACTACAGAAGGAGGGAATTCTCTCTTAACTTTCAGTTTGCAAAGTGCTTCCTACTTTCGGTAGTGTAGTCGCAGCATCCGAGTTGGCGCACCTCTAAATCTTTCTGTCAAGATATGTCTTTAGAGAGTTGCAAATGTTTGTTTAAGCTTGGCTTCTAATCTTTTTATGCACTGTCATGCAACCTATACAAAGTTGAATGTTGCTTGTTAATTATATGTATAACTTACGAATGAATTATTATTTTAGTTGGTGGTTAAAGACTTACAACTTTCCCATTGCAACCCTCTTACCCACATCAACGACCTCATAGTTTTACATTGGAAACTACCGTTATATATCACCCTACGCAAATCAATCAAGTACGGTATTTCGTTCGTACACAACCCTTCATGCCACAACTCCCATTGCACTTACCTCAGGTGTAAACTATACGTAATAGTATTTCGAAATAGAAAACCGAGTCACGTATCAATAGGTTTCTTTGAATAGACAGATACCGACGTCGACACTCAGAAGATACGGAGAGCATTTAGTAATTAGACCTTGGGATATTATTCTAGTTTTGTATTTCAAGACTGACGTAGTGCTGTCGTTTCAGGATTTTGGGAGGTTTCGTCGCATAGTTGGTATGCGTTTGACTAAAATGTCCAAAAACCCGGGTTCGAATCCCAACACGGACCGCTTGAAAAATGTTAAAAAAGCATTTTTTATAAAAATACGCCCTTGCTCGGATGACAGGTAATATGTAGGTCTCGTGTGTGTGTGTGTGTGTGTTGTAACGCACGTTTAAGCTCCCTACCTTGCTTGGAACAGCATGGGTTCGGCAAAATTTTAAATTTGTAAGTAACGGGACTAATCTTCTGGCCAATATAGTACTTTCGGGCGAAGTATTGAAAAATCAAATGTACTGTTCCAGGTTTTTGATAAATTCTAAATTACTTAACGAGCGTATTTGATTTTGGTCGTTAGATTGTGTGAGAATTTACGTGGGATGCAATGATAAACAATACGCAATAGAGACTTGAGTTGTTAACAGAATTTAATCATAACTTGCTGAAAAAGGTATCCCAATAAGTCTTAGTCACGTGCCGTAAAAATAAATTGCTCCTGCAAAAAAAGTGCATTTGCCTCCAAAACAGGGTAGGTAGCTATTGGTAACGAGGAAAGCCGACTGGAACTGAAACGGACACAACGGAATTCATACTCTACGTTGTGGTCCTACTTCGTTATGCAGTTTGAAAACAACACAATAGCAATACTAAAAGCTGTTTTATATGGACACTTACTTTCTATTTAGCAGTTGAACCGAGCGGATGTTTAACGGAGTTCCTAGATCAACAGCTACAAGTAAGTTGTTATATAGGGATTTTTATATTTTTTATTTGGGAGTTTTATTTTTTATTGTGTGATATAATAGTACTGTGCGGCGTTAATATTTTAAAAGCGAGGTAGTGAAATAAAATCAAAAAACTAAATCTAATTTGAATCAATAACAAATAAACCGCGTTTAGCTTTAAATTCTATCTAAAATTCGCATTCAAACAAAATAAATTTGATAAATGAAATCATTTTGATATAATTAATCAAAAAATTTAATAAGTCAGGCCCTAATAAATAATTTTTAAACAGTTATAAACGCGTTTGAAGTAAATTTGAAGTTTTTATCGTTAAAAGTCGCTTAAAACTTAGAAATGGATTGCAAAATTTTATTTATGCAATAATTAGAGAACCTTAAAGCCAAAATTTAAGCAATTTTTGAATTAAATAAATAGTTCAAAAGTAAGAATTTTTGTTAAAATTTAAAAAACATAACATCCAAATGTATGTGCACTAGAAGACTCTTTAAATCGACTTTCGGTGCAATTAGTGGTGTAACAATATAACCTTGTACCAGTAACAGAATAAACATGCAATTATTGGGCTTCCGGTGCTGCATTCATTCATACCATTAACGCGATTTCTACTCCTTCGTGGAAATATTTAAATTTGAACGGACCAAGAAAAATAAAGAAATTTAATTTCTTGACGTAAATATGCTTCTTTAAATTTTAAAAATGTATTGGAAGTTTGAAGTTATAATAAGTAAACAAATACAGGGCTGTTTACAATTCGTGTTATAGGTAATCCAAATATTTTTATTGAGCTAGCGGTTTTATATTTGGCATTTCTTTTATTTGTGGCACTGTTTAGTGGTTTATTTAATCTTTGCGTCATTTGGGCGTCGCGACGATCTTGCCGTTTTATTAGCTAGGTTTCTTGTTGGCTTCTGTTCATTGTTCTTTAATCCTTTTTTGACATCATTGTAGGGCACAGAGATGATGAGTCGTTGCCAAGGAGAAAGAGAGGCCACAGGCCGGAATCAGTTATATCGGAGGTCGAGCACGCCGCTGGAAAGACGTTGAAAGTGATGCTAAAGATTGTGATGTTGGAGACTCAGAAGGAGGTTGTGATGTCAGAGGCGAAACCTGCCCCTACGGCAGTTGAATCGGAGGAATGTGGGCCAATGTGTATGTTGCTGCGCGGAAATAGCTCTCAACTATAAGTAACGGAAGCATTGCTGCTAACGATCTCGACAAGTTGGAACTGATAAAGTTTACGGTGAGAAAGGCGCACGCCATTATTTGCAGGAAGGTGCCAACGACTTCCACTGCTATTGTTGTAGACGACAGGAAGGCGATTCGGAACGTCGTGGACAAGATCCGCAACGTTGCGAATCAAGTTATTGGTATGGTTAAGGCGACTAGGTTGTGAGTTACGAATGTTGGCAACTCAGGGGTCGCACATGAAGCTGCAGCGAGTTGTGGTCACCTCAAGAGAACAGAGGCTAAAAGGAAACTGCAAGGAGTTCGTAGCGAAGACCATCGAGAAGAAGTGTTCAGGTATAGTTCTCCAGGGGGTTGAAACGAGGATGAGAGCAGAAGATCTCGTCCGTTTTATCGTCAGCCAGAATCCCCGTTTCTACGATTTGAAGTTGGAAGACCAACCGGAAGGACAAGTATAGATTTGACGGCAAGAACCCTAGGATCCCTTAACTAACGTCATCTTCGAAGTGACCCCTCATTTTCAGCGCGCATATTAGATGAAGCAAAGGGTGTGAACCCTGGATCCCTTCTCGATGACATAATGTTACCGGTGCTAATAGTACAGTTATTGGTAGATGGAATGCAGTGAAAGGTACAGTGGTGGGTCAACAAATTGAATTGGAGAGCACACGTACAGTTTGTCAAAAGCACAGCCAGATATCGAACAGAATAGAGGCGGCAGCAAAGATAAAGTGGGGATTGCGGGTCTAAAACACGGTCTACGCATGTGCAATCGAACCGACAATATTGTATGCGGTATATGTTTTGGTGGAGGTTTGCAAGGTCAGGGAAGTTCGACAATTAACAACCGTTCAGCGCATAACAGCGGAAGAGGGAGGCGAGGGCGTACTGAACCACATTGACTAAGGCGGTATTCTAGGTTGTAGGATTCTCACAATCAAATTCGTCGTCATGGAAATTAGAGATCGAAGATTTATAAATATATGAGAAGGGGTGGAAGTCGTCGAAATTCATGGCCTTAGAACTAAAGAAATTGAGAGAAAAATCATTATTCTTGAATTAGGACATCCGACCGAAATCAAGTTGTCAAAGGCAATGAAAACGTAGAAGGGATCGGAATTTATACGGATGGCTCGCAAATGGAGGATGGGCGGACAGGATTGACGTTTGTTGTATATAAGAAGGAAAGGGAGGTGACACGATTCCAAACCAAACTTGCGGATAAGAGCACAATCTTCCAGTGCGCGTTGGTAGCTGTAACAGAAGTTACAGAGTACGTCATCAACCACTCGGGCACAACCATTCGGGCGATAGCAAATCAGCTCTCACTGATCTAGTAAATATAAACCCCTCAACAGATCTTCAACAGGGGAATTTCTTACATCGCACTTTTCGGTATCGATTTCGCTAATTAAGAGAAGCTGCAAAAGAAGCAATCCGACAGTGTGAAGATAGGTGGAACAACGCTGCCACGGTAAGGTTGACACACAAATTTATACCGTTTATAGAAGGTAGAGATGATAACGATGTGGAAGTCGATCATACGATAGTGCAGCTAGTAACATTGCTCGGGGATCTGAAAGCCTACTTGCAAAGATTCGAATAGACCGAGAATAATCTCTGCGAATGCGGTGAAAGCTCAGAAAGCGTCAAGCACGTGCTACTTGACTGCCCATTATAGATGTCTAATAGAGAGTTGGCGGACAGGAAACTAGCTATCGAGAGACCAAGAACGTGGAAGACGCCCAAGTAGTAACTAACAAGAAAGCGTTCTAGGTAGCTTGAAAGGAGTTTGCAGAAAGGGTTGCGAGATTGGACGCCGAGAACTGGTTCTATACTGTGACGGAGAGGGTTTGATTTTACTTTGAGGTAGGAGGTAGTTTAGTTTAGAAGATTTGGCATACATTTATTTTGAGGGATGATATAACTTAATTTACTAAAATTATAATAGAACAAAAACAAAACACAATATCTAAATATGCACCGTGAAGTTGACAGTAAATCAATCACTATCTTACCTAAACGCACGAAACAAAATACCGAGTATTAAATCAATACTCTAAAGATTGGGCTAATAAATAACCAAATTTAATCTGGGAACCTAATTAACTTAAACCAATCAAACAAACCAATTAAACTAACAAATTAAAATAGAGTAAAACCGCGCATCACTCCAGGACTTAGACGTGATAGTGATTGTGACTTCCCAGGACACTTTAGTGCATGACTACCAGGACTTTAGCAGTGCATACCCATCCTCTTTTGGCAGTAACATAATTAGATGTAAGCAGACGACCACATCTTCGGATCCTGGAGAATATATATTCAATATTTTTAAATATTGTGGCGGCTGTGATCGCACTAGCATTGATTTGTATTAATAAATAGATTTTGCAATTAATTCTTAACGGGCACGTTTTAGTGTGACGGCGTTAGCCGAAATAATGCCTATGCAAGTAGACGTGATAATTTTAGTGTTGCTTTTTGCTATATATGCACTGCTATATGCCTAATGCTTTATTTAGATAATTATATTTTATGCCTGTATTGCATTATATATTTTATTGTTTTTCTTTGTCGCCTGGATTTGTTTTTTTAGCGCTTTGCTTGTTTTTTAATCAAAGCATCTGTAGGAAGGAAGATTGAAATTAGAATTCAGTTAGAGACCAATAGGGAACGTTAAGGACGAATTTAGGCTGAAGTTAGAATTAATACTTATACTAAGGAGACGGTATTGTTAATTTATGGAGTAGGAGCAAATAGCTGGATTTGCTATTAATAAATTTGTAATATACTTAGAAATTCAAATTCATTAGTAAATAATAGTTAGCTGGATTTGAATAGTTTTAAGCCGATCCTTCAGCTCGCACCGCTAAGCAAAACTGGCGGCTGTTATACGGTATAACGGATCCCTCCCCTTTTACTTTGGCTAGTATCCTGTTGGTCCTACACTACAACTTTGACGCTAGGGATACCATTATTGAATCACCAACTTTGGCGTTCGTTTATACATTTTATTCACGATTAATTAATTTTGTAGTCAGATTTATTTGAGGCACGTTCATTTTCCTGTTTAAATCTAATATAGTACCTTCGGGACGTGGACATAAGTGTATACAGTGATGGAAACTGCCTGTATCAGACCTTGAAACTAATGAGCATTAAAGTGAGCGATAGGCAAGAACGGACAGGAGAAGCACCTGTATATTGAAACTGTTCACCAAATTTAATGGGAAAAAAAACACATACATTCCTTTAGTTGATAAGTACTACGAACGTCATATAAAAACGTGAACAAAAAAAGTGATAAAACAGAAGGATAGAATATAGCCGAATAAGGTGTTTGAAATTGAGCTTTTGCACAAAGATGCAGTTACAATTACCATTTCACGTTATATATAACTGAGAAGGTTGAAATATTAAGATTTAACTAAAATATCGCCGCTACTGTTTTCTAGACAAACAGATAAAAATTACAAGTTTTATACAAATATTTGTTAAACAGTGTACTTACGTCATATTTAAACATTATATTATTTGTCTAACAATCTGCGTGCAAAACAACCGAGTACTTGTCAGAAAGTTTAAAAACTTTTCTAAAAAATTGCGGTATTTCAATAATAAAGTTGGCAAACTTCTTTTTGGTATCTGCATCTTCATTGGAATTAAATATTTCGACAATTTGATTGCAGTCTTTAATCAACGAGCCCAAGTGATCGGCTCTATCAAAAAATTTGCTTATGATATCATCCATATTATTTGTTAGGTTTTCAAACTGTGTAGGATCTTGATCTCTCATTGCAAATGACACTGCATGGAATCGGCCATATTCCTTTAGTACCAAAGATACGTGCTCTTCATTCATGGGTAAACAACGTTCCCAAAGTTTAAACCCTTTGGTTCTTAGATTTTCTAAAATAACTGTTTCGCTATTATAAACGAGCATTGCTTTGTAACACTTGGCAAAACTTGTAAGAGGTGGTTGAATTTTCTCGATTAGAAACTGTTGCATTGCAGGCAAAACAGTGATATACATATAACTTTCGCGCTGAAAAATATCACTTATTGGAAGTCCTTTTCTGACTGTTGTGTTTTTTACGGCAGCTTTAACCACTAAATTTAGTGATTTTTTATGAGGTCCGCTTTTGCCGATGATGTCAACAGCAGTAATGTCTCCAAGATAGCCATCGCCTTTCATTGAATCGCTTGCTTCTTTAAGAATATATTTTTCAAATTCATGTTCATCGGCGATATCTTTTAACAATTTTATTATGCTAGAATTGAAGTTGTATTGGACGTTGTTTTCTGTACTCATTGTGATTGTTAAATGGAGTTGCATTCGCTAGTTTAGCAACAGCGTATTATGTACTTAAATTGTTTACTAGTACTTAAGTCATAAATATCTTTAACTAAATACGGTAGTAGAAATACAGCTAAATTGTCTGCTATCTTAAAAGTTTAATACCTTAAACAACCCTATACGTAGAAGTTGCTTTATTTTAAAATCGCTAACGGTTTAGTAATTTCAACTACGTGCGTAGATTACCTTCTCAGGGCAAAATCCCTAAATCTTGTTGCGTACAGTTTATATCAGAATCTTAAGTGAATATTTCACAAGAAAGCTCAGCAAAGCACCTCGCTCAAAATTCTATAAGTTAAATAATTACCATTGACTTGAACTGGAAATAACGAAGTAAATCTTGTCTACTAATTCACGGACAGGATATCTTTTGTAAAGAATGTTACCTTTAATAAGAGGCGACCATTAAGAAAAAAAGAATAATTTGTAAAAATTTGGATAGCAAAACAATGTTAAAGTGCTGGTTTAAAAACAAACATACGTACCCTCCACTACTCTTTAAATACTAATTATATTTAGTAACAATCAAATCAGAGGGCGTTTTAGTAGATCAAAGAACTACGCGGACTGAATTCTTGTTTAATAACAGCTACTGAAACATACAAGTACACAAAACACATTTACAATAGTACATTTAAATACAAGACCCCAAATACTTGGATAAACTTTATAGACTAAAATGTTGCTCTTAACAGTACTAAAATGTAGCCAAGCTGCATACCGTCCTGGAGTAGAGCACGCAGTTGTCGGTCATCATCATATACCCTTCCTTCACACTGGCTGTGAAGGGTATGGGTAGCTACAATTGTTCCCTATCACATCCTAACTTGATCTACATGTGGCACAACCAAGTCAACATTAGTTCAAAGAACCGAAAAATATTGGTTACAATCGGTCTGAAAATATTAATATTCTTATTAAAGGAATATTGTCCTTCAATTACTTACTAGTTACGTTGCAACATTTCAGTGTTCCAATGCTATTTATGAGCAAAATTTGTGTGTGTGTGTATGTGTGTGATGATGGGTCATTGAACACCAAATTCTATGGAAAAACCATCCCAAGAAGAAAAAAACGGAGCGCAGTAGAAGTTTCCTATATTTAATTTTCTACCCTATATAAACATAAGTGTAATCCATTAGCACAGATAATAAGATTTCCTTTGTAAAATAGCACTCCATAAGGACACATATTAGTATTGTTATACCATTTAAGAAGAAGCCCAACTTTAAATCTTGTGTAATAATAATTTTCTAGAGAAAAAAACCTTATCTTATTGCATTAAAGCATGAGAATGAAGATCTCATTAATTATGCAATAAAAATCCGTGTTTAAATTTTTTTCTTCTGAACAATGATAGTTGTATTGCATTTATTGCAGAATGGAAAGAACATTTTTAAAATAATATCAATTTTACGCATTTATAAAGCAAGGCATCTTTTCCGTGTGTAGATATATCATTTGAAACAAAAGCAATGCATTTATTCTTGTTAAACATATCACTTTATGAGTTTTAAATAAAACGTATCTTCCTTTCAAAGGAGTTGCTTTCGAATTAATTTCAAAATTTTCAAATAATAATTATTTTGTATCGATGAATAAACGCCACAATTCAAAGAACGAACTCTTACCGGAAAAGCTATAAGGGATAAGATAAGTGTTTTAATAGCTCTACGTATTACAGAAGTCCGGTTCGTTTGTTAGTAAAGGAACGGAAGATTTTATGACCAGGATAACTTTACTTCATTAGCTCATCTAAACGTAAAATAAGCGCAATTGGTACATCAGCCGGGAAAATAATCTAGAATAGAATGGAAAAAAATTACGTATTTAGTATATTAGTATATAAGACGGAAGTACTTAAAATTCGGACATTCAGTAATTCATTGATGAAACCGTCAAGGAACATGTAAGTTTCGAGTAAAATTTATTTCTTTAATTTATTTCACGACATGCAACATATACGTTTCGAGTAATTTCTACGCTATTAGTCGGCGTTCCACAAGTAACATAAAACCTTGCATAATTATAAAATATAATTATTTTTGAAGAATACAACAAAAATTAAACGATCTTCGACATAAATATCTTGATACAAGAGCAACTTCTAATTTTAATTTATTAAAAATAAATGCACTTTGCAAGCTGATTGAAAATGGAAATCTGAAGTGGAACCAGGAAGTTTTCAATGCCGTTAATTACAATGGAAACTATATTTTGATAAGCACTAAAAAGAAGTATTTGACAATATCAACTGCAAATATAATTTTGCTTTGTTTTTTTGTAACCTAATAGGATATTTGAGTAAATTTAGGTAAAATGCGATTTCAATTTTATAAAAATTATTTTTTAAGGCGATAATCATCCTTCAAAATAAATATAAAATCAAATGGAAAAAATTACCTAGTTAGAATTTTTGTTTGTAAACGGAAATAGTTAAGGAGACTAATTCATTTTAAGACATCGAACATTTAAATTTTGAGGTAGGATTAATTCTGTAATGCATCGAACGATTATGTTCGAGTAATTTATAATTGAATTTCAACATGTAATATTTAACATAGAACTTTGGATTATGAAGTATAATTATTCTTAAATATACTACGAAAATTAAACAATCTTTGATACAAATAATTTTAATCGATTAAAAATAGATGCACTTTGTAAACTGATATTTTAACGTCAAATGGAGATTTGAAATAAAACCAGGAAGTATTTAATGCCATTAATTATGATGGAAATAAGATTTTGATAAGCGCTATTTGACAATAACAACAAGTATAAATTTTTGTTTTTTGTTTCTGGCTTATGAGGATATTTAGATATTAGCACTAGAATAAGTTCTTAATTTTATAAAAAATATTTTTTAAGGCAATAATCTCCAGCAAATTTTGGGGTCAAAGCTCAAAGCATTTTGACCGTTATTAAATTATCTGTACAGCGTCGTTGGTCAATTACACTGACTAACGGGGCAATGAAAGGATAGATAAATTATCCCAAAATTTTAAAGAAAATTTTGTACCTTGCATAGGAGTTGTTTGCATTCTGTAACTGTTAATAAGGGTTAGGTGAGGATTATTTTAAGTAATCAATAGGTAAATTTTCTGTCTAAGCTTAAGGTGTACATTGTTTTTATAAGCTTATTTATATCTGTTGAATGTAAAAGATTCTTTAAATGATGTGTATAAAGGAGAGATGTACTTGAATGTTTAGAAGACTACTCATAGATATTTCTAGTGATTTCTATGTTTCATTTACTTTTAGTAAAGTCCACAACAAATTTTCCGCTGTACCAGACAGGCAAGTATAAGGATACGGTAAGATAGAATTTCATATTTTCTATTGCATTCTCATTAATACACTTTGTCTGTACCCAGGTCATAGCTTTGATTTGTCTCACAACAAGTAGGAGGGTCACGGCAATATATATTGCTGTGAATATTCAAGTGCAGCCGCCCTGCCTAATATAAAAATGCAATGGATGCTTGCGTAATAGAAAATGTGAATTGGTGCCCTTTTTCCTCTTTGGATAGTTTAGCGACAAATATACTGTAGATTTTGCAAAAATGAAATAAAACAAAGCAATCCCAAGAAACATTTACAAAAAATTCTCTATACATTCAAAAACATTTTTCTTTTACCCACATTATCTAAATAATCTACTTACATACACAGATATAAAAATGCTTAAAAATGCAATTTACAGCTTAAGTTTAGAAAGAAAAATTATTTTATGCTTACTTACGTATTAAAACAATCTCGTCCTAATCGTTGTTAATAATTAGAGAACCTCAAAATATTTTATGTATAGTTCACAGAATTTTCTTTAAAATTCTCATGGATAATTGAAATATTTTTATATTAACCGGGCGAATGGAGTTGTCAACGACGTAAATATAATTTTTGGTATAGGTCAAAACGCTTTGAGCTCTGACCTCAATATTGCTAAAATTAAAATATCCATTTACAGCTAATTATTTTACGCAAAATAAAAATTTATCTTAGCTTACTCTACTTAATAATACCCAGATGTCTCTTTAGGTTTAAAACAAATTTATACTTGCGGTTTTTATCATCAAATTTTTTCCGATATTTTTTTTTATGTGGTTTTATGTGTTTATAAAAATATCGTTTCCATTGGAATTAACTGCATTGAAAAATTTCTGGTTTCAAATTTTTAGATCTCCATTTTTAATTAATCTCCATAGGTTGAAGTATCAGTTTACAACAGTATATTTATTCTTAATGGATTAAAATTATCGGTTGATCTTGTACTAAGATGATTTATTGTAGCAATACATCGTCGTTATACCTTATCACTGATCAAATGCTTCATAACTTATGTTTAAACTTCAATGTTAGATGTTGAATGCTGAAAGAATCAAAATCGTTTTAATTCATTTCCGTCTTCATATAACACAATAATCTCAAAACATCAAAGTTTTTTGAAATTCTATTATGTTTTCGAAGCATTAGTCACCGCATGATGCAACAATTACCCACAATTTTGCGTTCTTATCGACAGTTTTAAAATTTATAACGACTGTACAGGGTTTTGCATCGTTTGTTAAATGACGAAACTAATAATTGTTATTTCTTTCCGTCGAGTTTCTGTAATATAAAGCCATAAAGCTCATAATCTTATCTGTTTTATAGTCTTCTCGGTGTTATCGTTTCCACGAATAATTTAGCTGTGATTTACATGGTTCATACAAGTTAACGTAAACATAATTTATTCTAGAATCATGCCAAAATGGGCTTCTTTGAAATAAAGCTACTTTTTATTAAAAACTCATAAAAGTGGCATTTTAACGAGGATGAGTGCATTATGTAACTTGATTTAAATATCTTGACATTGAAATTTATTTAATTTTTTTAAAGTGGATAAATATAAATAAGCATATTAGAACTCATCTTACGGTCTTCATAATGCAATTAAACCTGTTTTAAAGTTATTTTTCAGGAGAATATATATTTTTACATAGTTAAAATGAATGCTTTTATTTTCAAGGATTTAAAAATTGGAGTTCGTTCTTAAATGATGTGTCCTTAAAGCGTTTTATTTTACACGAAAATACACTTATTTTAATAAAATATATTTTACAGTGAGACGGTGCAATACAAAAATGTTTAAATTATTCATGAAAATTTTAAAGAAAATTTTGAGAGTTACATATGAAACATTATGAGGTTTTCTAATAATTAACCAAAATTAGGCGAAGATTGTATTAATACGTAAGTATTTATAAAATACTGTTTCTTTCTAAACTTAAGCTGTTAATTACATTTATAAGCGTTAAGAAAGATGTTTTTGAATGTATAGAAGATTATTCATAGATGTTTCTTGGGATTTCTTGCTTTAATTCAGTTTGGCAAAAGCCAAAACAAAAGAATAACTGTCAAACCTTAAAGTATGCTAACAAACGGCAAGAACGCTGTATAAAAAAATTGATATACTTCACGCTGTGGTAACAACGAATCGTATCAAACGGACAATCCAAAAAAATATCTAAATAGACTGAAAAGTCAACTACGTCCTAGTTTCCGAAGAAAAGTGTGTAGAGAGCACATACCACAGGAAAAGGATTGAAAATTACATAAAGTTAGTTGCCGGAGGAGATTTAACTAACATATGGAATGGTTATCAATGGGTTGGCGTTCGTTTCGTCAATAATCTGTTGAGATCGTGTTTCTTAACCTCATAGACGTTCGTATTAAGTTTTGCTCTGGCTTCTTTGCATTAATATTATAGAGCCTATTTGATGTTCATCTACGTCGTTTCTGCCTATGAAATATTGCACTTTACGGCGCAGGTTGTGGGTCTTAATTTTTGCTTTATACAACGATGCATTTCTTCAGGGTGATGTTCGTGTTAGGTGTCGGTTGTTTGGAATTGTTGTATACCACAAAGATCCAGACACAGAAACGCTAATGTAACCACAAAAGACACCCTCACCCACGCCTACACAACAGGCAGGAAATGGTACAAAGATCGCATTAACATCACCACAAAACAACGCTATCGGAACTTAACCCACGCACAACACACAGAACCACTGGAACACTACCAAAAAACTGGTAAAAAACAGCCCCACACCATAGCTGTCCACCATCGACAACGCTACCCTCCTTTAAAAACACATTACCAACTCAACTGACGACAAAAATCTCTTCCTCACCAGACACTGCTCCCGACACAAACTTACTGGAAACACATAGCTGATGACTCCGTGGCGTAGTTGATATGTGTGTGACTACTATACAGAAAGTCCCGGGTTCGAATCCCGACACAGTCTGCTTCGAAAATGTTAGGCGAGCATTTTTCACAAAAATACTCCTTCGTTCAGATGAGAGGTAAAATGGAGGTCACGTGCGTGTGTTGTCACGCTTAAAAGTCCCTACCTTGCTTGGAACAGCAATGGTTTAATAAAATTTAAAAATTTTCTTCGTAAAACAAATTCGCTTTTTGGCCAATGTAGTGCTTTTGGGTGAAACATTGGAAAATCAAATGTACTGTACATTTTAGATGGCGTTAAAGAGATTTCTTGTGGTAATCGCTTCGGTTGGTGGCCCTGCAACAGGTGATTTTGATTAATCTATCTTTCGACGGTGAGTGTGTCTCTTGAAGGTAGTGAAGCTCTCGTTGGAATTGCCTGATTTATTGCTTTTGTGTCTTTTTGGATACTTGCGGTTTTGGCCGACTTAACCTTCGGACGATGAACTTAAAAATTCCATTTACGACGGAGGGGGGTCGTCGGGTGGCGGAGATGCTACAGGTTTTACTGTACGAAGATGTACTGCTCTTTGAGACGTTTGGGCATGTTGCGGTAGATTTTTGTTATCTGGTGCAAATTGGACTAAGCTAATGGTCCGCGACGTTGATTGGATATATTCTTAAACCTTCTATTAGACACTTGTGATGCGCAATAGCAACCACTTATTAAACGGTATTGAAAAGTATAGTTGAATTTCGTCGAACTATTAACAATTAATCCTCACTAAAAATGCAGCTTAATTTGCATCCTAGACTCCTAGACTCTATCAACGATTCAAGGTGGTAGACATTGATATTGCAGGATTTTGTGAAGATTTCCGGACTACGTAAATTTGAATTTCTAGTATGACCATGTTTTTGTCTGTAGGCGGCAAATGTAATTCGTTACGACGTAAATTTTAACTTCAAATATTTCCGTACTATTGTTCTATTAGCGGCACGTGCAATTCCTTACTGTAGTAGATCTGGTGGTAAGGGATTATGTGAAGAGAATAATTAAGAAAATAAATAGCTAAAAAGTTGTTTGTGACGATGTTCCGCGTAGACAAGAAAGAAAGTAATAAAGTAAGTAAAGAAAATCGCCCACACCGAATACCGCAACAAAACAGAGGGTAGAATTGAAATACAAAAGAATTGGATTTTGTGCTAGTTCAATAACGTCGTAGAGTGCGGAGGATCTAACAAAAACACAAATTCGTAACCTCAGTAAGCCTTTAACAAATATAATTCCAAAAGGGATATATACGAAACAAAAAAGCGAACATTGCGCAATCGTTTGTCGCAATATAATATAAATAAAAGCGTCACTCACACATAACACAAAATATGAAAATGTACATTTACGCCAATATAAATGTAAAATCTTAAAATCTAGTTATATAATGTTTCCAACCCTAAATATATACAAAAAAGATTAAACATAAAATTTATATTTGCAAGAAGAAAATTAGACATAATTATTTACAATATTTTTACTTGTTCATGGAAGTGCACTTCATAAAAGAAAACATGCAACAGTAAATTTAACTAGCCTGACCCTCAACTAAAATGAATATAGTGTGAAACTTAATCTAGATTATTCATTTAGTAACAAAGTGGTTGACGTCAGGATTTCGTAGTATTAATTTTAAAACAAGAAGACATCGCTCTAACGCAAGCTTTGGTTTATATAAATGTGACTTGAAAACTAATTACGGAATCACTTGTGCGCGGAGAGGTTAAAGTACATTTATAGCACGCAATCTGCCGTTTATTGTAACCACTAATAAGAAACGGAAGCATTTGCGTGGTTATCAACCAACAATAGGAGAAGCTTACATAGCGGCATCAAAAAAAGAGAACAAAAACAGAGTAACCGTACCTTAAGGAATGTAGTTGTTCGCATCTGGTATCATCGTAGCGGATGTGAAAAGTCCGTATGTATTTGCTGACGGATTGAATATTCTATGTGAAACAATGACACTAGACTATAACACTTTAAACAACTTATTTAGTAACTCTTGAAGTAAAGCATGGCATCTTGACACCGCGCCTTGCAACATACCTTTCGCTAAACGATGGTGTATTAAATGCGACTCATTAAAAGCTTAGCTTGTTTTCTATGAAATGATAACAACGTGTTTTGTGTAGAAACAATACCCATAATAAAATGTGGAGTATTCTGAAAACCGCCACTGAAGTCCTTTCAATAAGGCAGCTGGAAAGCATTCGTAAAACTGAGTAGGTTGCAAGCAAAGCCCAATTAATGATAACGTAACGACTTCCATAAATATTGCTCGCAAACGCGAACATCTGACAGATAACAAAATGACGCTTTGATAGGAAATTTCTTAGTATAGATAGCAAACCCATTTCAAGCATTCATTTACGGGGTAGGGATTAACTTATTTTAAGGAATTTATAAAGCGACATTATTTTAATTTATTACAAAGAACCTTAACAGTGTTTAATGCAGGTCTTTGTTTATTTCATAAAATTTGTAATCGCCGCCCTTTTAAAAGTATTTAGCCTATTTGAGGGAATTTAAGTAATCTTCGCAAAGCAAATAGAGTTATTATAAAACAGGTTCTAGTATTCAACGAAGTACTACAAGATGTTTAGATAAGTACCCATTCCATTGACAGGAAGTCGAGCTTGTTAGTTGATAACTCGCATAATTTTTTTAGGGCGTTTTAAATACACATAGTTTGAATTTAATATTTATGCAGAAATAGGTCGCTTGCGGGAATTTAACGTAACGCACTTTAAAAATATTCACCTGAAAACATTAAATAGTAACAAAATATCAAACTATATTACAAAAAGTCGTTTACAATAAAATGCAGAATTAGATCCTTCATTCTTTTGTTGTATTCGTCCGTGTCAGATATGCTAAATGCAAACACATCCCCAAGATTCTTGCCTGAACGAACTAATTCATCGTAATCTATTACCTCTTCTTCTTTACTCAACATGATTTTTATTACAAAGACTGAAATCAGTAGTCCAAATCTTGAAAACCTTTTCCATTGTTGAAGGAACTCTGAGTATGGGTACACTTCATCCGGGTTTGATCCCAACTGTTTTAGATACTCTGACAAGTTACTATAGTATAAATCAAGATAATACTGATAATTGTCTAAAATGTTTTTCGAGCTGCATGTGTAGAAAAAGTTCGCGACATCAAGAACAGCAGGTGCTAACTTTGCCAATTGTAGGTCCAGAAAACACACGTGTGTTGGGGTACTAGCGTTATTGGCATCCTAAAACAATCGTGTATTAGTCAATATTGAATAATCAATTCGTGATTAGACGTTAGTTATTGGTATAAAATCGGAAAATACTGGAATCGTTTTACAGTACCGATTTTACATCAAACTCCGTTTACTAAGAAAATATTTATCAACATCTATCTTCGGTTAATTACTTTTAACTTTAATGCATTAAGTAAGCATATATACTTAAATAGAAATCACTTATTTAAAATGAGGTGTAGCGCAAAAGTACCATCAAAATTTTCTAGAAGCTTGGATGATTTAGTTTTACTAACAGGCTATTTCGTCGTAATATTAAAATAGGACATAGATAGTAAAGTATATAGTACATTCCTTACAACCATCAAATAAAACAGGGACTTCAGAGTAGATATATTAAATTAGAAAAAGTCCAATACATTTCGGCATATTGCTAAGCCTAGGAAAGTGTATTTGTAAACATTTTCATAAATTAAGAAATACCGAAATGATCGTAAATCATTCAAAAGATAGGAACTCATAAAATAATATAAAATTTAAGGCAAACTGACCAACTAATGACGCAGTTGTCGAAATTAAATAGAAACTGTGGAAATACACATTTTCATTACCACGCACCATCCGTAAGACAGTTCAAATATTATAAATTATGTAAACAGGAAAATCGGGAAATTCCCGGAAATAGTATAACCTATAAACACCGACACTGCATAGTATAAGAGATCAATCAGATTCTTTCAAATCTTACGATGCAGGCTTTTATCTTCATTTAGTCGATTGACAAGCACCATTATCATTACGTAGGTGAACTAGTTAAGTAATTCGTACCGGTAGCTTCAAATTTGAATTTGTAATGAAATAAATCCCAAACGCGGAAGAAATCGTAGATTCGGGAAACGTGCCATTACATTGTAAAAGTCTTTCTGGAGTGAATACTTTCCGTCAACGGTAGTTTGATAAATGGATTACCGACACCCTAATTTGTACTGCACGATAACATCGCTTGAACCTAGTATTCAAGCTACAAACTAAAAATGATTAACTGCAGTTTTCCACCTGTTACATATTCTGCTGATGAATATTTCACTATTTATATAAAATTTATTGGTCAGAAGACTTTTATGTTAGTGCACGCTTAGTTAAAAGCGAGCCCTAATAGGAAGTTCTAATATAAACAAGCACCACAATTGTATTAGCATACATTTATACGTACCATACAACGCTAAGTTCATATACATAATCATAATACTTATGCAATATAATCAGATTTGTACGTGATAAAATTTTTCTCAAGGCGTCTAAGCTTTTCAAATTATAATCCTAAAACTTACCCCGTGGAGATCCTGGTCCCGGTGCGTCTTTCATCTAAGGCGGTATGCCCAGATGTTTGATGTTTGGTTGTCGGTTGTTTTTTTATCGACGCAGCACTGGTATTTATATTGGTAGAGGAAAAAGGTGAGAAAGAAAGGAACCGCTTTGTTGACACTCGTAACTCTACACACTACGTTTGCATCAAGGAACGCCGGTTTTAAAGTGCCGCTTGTTTCAACGATCCGCTCCAACGAACTATTGTCTCATCCAATATACATTAATGTTCTTATGCTAAACTGTTACACAGAATCATTTTTAAGCATGGGAAATAAAATCCTTGCGTTTTTCCGCGCTACAAATGATAATTCAATGTCCGGAATTACTTAAGAACCAAATCTTTGTGTAGTTTACATATCACTCTTATATGGAACATAATAATAATGAAGAAATTCCCACATGTGATATTTTAAAATACCCCAAACTAATATAATACAATAAAAGCGCAACTGCCAATCAAATTAGTTGGATAACTGTAATTGAATAAATTTAAGATGTTCATTTTCTTTTAGATACACGCATATTTGGCCAGATAGTAATAAAGTTTAGTTTATTCGTGTTAGTTGTGTTTATTAAATACTGTGATGTACATGGTTTCATAATATAGGTTAGGTGAAAGCCTTGCAGTTTTATTATTGTTTGTGTTTAGTTTCATTAGTAGATTAGAAAAAAGTGTACACAGGCTAAATCAACATGTATGACAGAAAGAAATAACCATTTAATCATTTGTTAGACCACCCATCGTCTAGTGAGATCGAATCGAGGTGGGTTGGTGCTCAATGACTTCGTAATGGACAGAAAGTTTAAAGACTGTTTCAAGCAGATGTCAGTAAAAGCATTAACGTTTGTGTACCCCTAAATTATTTTCATTTGCTTTTATAGAACCCTCCCCTCACCACTGATAACTAGCTGGTGCAGTGTTTATTGCTACGTTTCCTTAGTTGGGTAAAACTAGCGTCAATTCAACACGTAGTAAACTATTTATGTTTATTTCCTAAAATTTGCTGTAAATCATGTCTGTTGTGAATATTGCATTTGGATCTGCGCATCGCGCTTAATACTTTTGCTATTATGCGTATTGTCTAAAAGTACAAAAGCGTTAAAGTTTTTAAACATTTCAGTAATAGTCAAAAAGAAAATCTAAATCAATACGCAATCATATTTCAACATTTATATGTGTGTATATCTTTCCAATTATAATCACACGTCCAAGTGACGCAATTGGTTAACGCATCAGCGATCAAAGCCGAAGGCTACAGGTTGGACTCCTGTTTGAGACCTTATAATTTCCATCTTTTTTTTCTAGCTCGATTTGATATGATTATTTAGGCTTTTGCATAGAAGTTTGAGGTATTACATCATCTTGTTAACTAATATAACCTTAAAAACTAATTTGCCTTTTGCAATTGCTAATAGATCTTAATTTGAGCGTTATTTCATTTTTATATTTAACATAAGCTAAGAACTTGACAATGTTAAATTTGATTGACAGAAATTCCAAACCTTCCAATACTAAATTTCAAACAAGATAAATCTTAATGAACATAAATAAGGACCGCGTTCTCTTATAAATTAATAATAAAAATTGCGTTAAGACGTGATTGTTTAACTTCAATGAAGTCAAGAATAGACTTTCAGTAGCACTAAATCCGCAAAAGAAAAGAAAGCCTTAAAAATAATCCGCTATTACTTAAACTATCTTAGCAGATGTAGGTCTACTTACAATATTCCAAATTGGCAAATATTAAAAAATTAAAGACACCTTTTGATAATCGTAGATACCTTAGAATATTCGTACTGAGTATTAGTAACTACTGCATTACCTTAAACAACGTCGTGAGGCTTCTGAATATCAATAGCAAACTCGTTTAAGACTACACTCGTCCTACTTATAACTTAACCCTCAAATTGAAACAATTTAACATCGTTTAGTAATTTTACTATTCTCCAAGAATATCAATCATGCTATAAATCACAGAGACCACTCCAATAATAATGGTTTCTGTTCACAACAAAGCGACTGATTCGTTTTAGCGCACTTAGCAATGTGAAAATCGACTTTATTAACAATACGTAAATTCCACAATTCAAACGTACTAACCTCCTACATAAGTAACTTCAAAATCGCAGATGTTTTTCATAAACAAACTATTTACTTTGATGTTGCTTATCACTGCAAATGTTAAATGTTTTGAATTAAATAATGAACTTTTAAAATTATGCGCCACCATGCATATAGCGATTTAGAATATTAATGAATGCAATTTTCAGAAAAATTAAAGACTTTTTCTTTTTCAGAAGTTCCACTTGATAATAAACGAAAAACACCAGTAAAATATTTATCCATGCTAATGAAATAACACGTAGTTCTATGTAACGAGTGTTTTCAAAAAAGGAGTTTAAGCTTTTACTATAAATGACCATAAATTAAAATTATGCCCTTGAGTTAATTCTTATACTATAGTTAGTCTGTAGTGTTTCATCTAATATATTTAAAAACTCTCCTAATTCTGTTCTAGACTATGCCATAATGGCTATATCATCTACAAAACATAACATGCCTATTTTCTGTCCCTGTAAAGTAATACCTATCTCTGCCTCTCTCTAGCTAAGTTTAAAGCTTCCTCAATATAAACATTAAAAATCAAGGGAGATAGTATACAGCCCTGACTAACACCATTTCTAATCTTAGCTAGCTTTTCTATTTCATCAAATCTCATTACTAAGCTTTGGTTTTTATATAGACTCTAAATAATTTTTCTATCCCTATGAGAGATTCCTATTTTTCGCAAAACCCTGAACATAATAATCCAATTAATCCTATCAAATGCTTTTTCTAAATCTACACACGGGAAATAAGTCTTTTTATTTTTTTGTAACGTTTTTTCGATAATTATCCTAATCATTAGTATCGGTTCTCTAGTCCCTCTGTCCTTACGAAAACCATATTGGTCTTCACCTAAATAATTCTCAGTCAAAGCTTCTATTATATTTCTAATTATTATTGTTAGTACAGTATTGCCCGAAATAAACAGTACTGAAACTAAGTTGGCGGTGTTTTTATGCGTGCGCTGTCACACTCAAGTTAGCTAGTATATACCTGTCAAGTAAACCTCAAACAAGTAATTAGTAGGGCCTAATTGTTAAAAATGGTGTTAAGTACAGAGGAGAAAGTGTTTCTGGTAGAGCATTATTTTCGTTCATACGGAATCGGCCGACGTAATGGTGCAAGTTTGCTATACGTGTCTGATCAATTCACACAAAGGTTTAATAAACGTTCTCCAAGTAATGCTGTAATTTTGAAGGTTATTGAAAAGTTTAGAAATACAGGTAGTGTATTGTGCCAACGAAAAGGAAACTCGGGGCGTCCCAGGACAGTTAACAACAACAATAACCATGAACGTGTTTTTGAGCAAATCTTAGAAAATCCGAAAGTCAGCCAGGCAAGGACAGCGTTACAACTTGATTTAAAAGAACTTCCTTTCAAAGAATCCTGAAGAAGCTGGGTACATTTTCGTATGTGATTCAGGTACATCAACAACTACATCCTCGGGATTATCGCAGTAGAGTGGAATATTGCGCCAGAATTCTCGCGTTACAGTATGAAAATCCTGAATTTTTGAAAATGTTTGGTTTTCAGACGAAGCACATTTTCACTTGTCAGGCTATGTGAATCGTCGCACAAATCGATTTCTGGGCTTTACCAGACCCGATGAGGTTCAAGAGGTTCCTTTACATAGTGAAAAAGTGAGTGTCTGGTGTGCTGTTTCCGGACACGGAATCATTGGTTCGTACTTTATCGAAGAGAATGGTAGGCAAGTCACACTTAATCAACAGAGGTATAGACAAATTTTAACACGATTTATCCCTGATCTACGTTAATTCTGTCGTGCACGTAACTTGGCATTTCGAAACCAATTTTTCAGCAGGACGGGGCAACTTGCCATACTGCTGCCGCAATTCGTCAATTTTTCAAGAACATTTTCCAAGCAAATTCATATCACGATTTACTGACTTCCTTATCCTTCACATTCTCCAGACCTCACACCTCCAGACGCATACATTTGGGGCATGGCTAAAAATGCCGTTTTCAAACGGGCACCACAAACCATCGATGAATTAAAGGATGCCGTTAGAGTCTTCTTCGCAGCCCTGAGACAACCCTTATTCAATAACATGACCAGAAACTTAGAACATCGTTATGAAGCCTGTCTCGAACGAGGAGGTGCACATTTAGAACATATAATAAAGTGTCAATAATATGTATTTTTAAATATACAAAACAATTACAATTTCAGTACTGTTTATTTCGGGCAATACTGTATTTTGGAAGCATGGAAAGTTAAACTAACCGTTCTAAAATTCTCACACCTATCAGCTCCTGACTTTTTTGGATTGGGATAATAATATTTTCTTCGAAATCTGTTGGGACCTTACCTGTGTCATATATTACTTTTACTAGTTCAAATAATCTGTCTAAGGTTTTCTGACGCATATTTTATTAATTCTCCGAGTATATCGACTATCACCAGCGCTTTATTTAGTTTAAGATCCCTAACAGTTCTATCAAATTCCTTTTTTAATATTGAGAACTCTTTTCTACATCCTCCATATCGTTTCCCTTATATAAATCTTCTAAATATCTTTTCCATCTATCTGCTACCTCAATTTTACTTATTAGAAGCTCATTATTCTTATCTTTAATATCATTATATTTTTTCCTATCTTCCCCGAAAAACTTTTTAACTACCATGTAAGCCCTGTTTGTCTTACCTACTCTAATCATCTTGTATTCCCTTACAATTCTCCTCCATCCATTTATTTCTAGCTTTTCTACACTTATGTACCATCTTATTACTAATTCTATTATATTTTTGCTTACTTTCACTATCCAATTCTCTGAAAGGTTTAAGCTTTTTTCTATTCTCTATTAAATATAATATCTCCTTTGTTACCCAGGGTTTTCTCGCTTCTACTTTTTTCTTATCTGTAGTCTCTGTTGTTGTATAATGTACAGCTCTTTTTATTTCTTTCTATTTATTTTCTACGTTCCCTCCTATAGCTATCTCTTTGATCTTATTATCTAATGCTCGTGTATATTTCTTTTACCTCACTATCATTAAGCTTACTTAGATCCCATCCCTCTCTTTTACCCTTTCTCAATTTTTTGAATTTTAGATTACACTTTATTTTAACTAAGTTATGATCGCTATCTAAGTCAGCCCCTGGATATCTACAACAGTTTT
Organism: Platerodrilus igneus; assembly: GCA_036346225.1. NCBI lineage: Eukaryota > Metazoa > Arthropoda > Insecta > Coleoptera > Lycidae > Platerodrilus > Platerodrilus igneus. The sequence goes on from JARFIW010000002.1 coordinate 8,242,430, forward strand.
TAACTTGGTTTCTAAATCTTTGTTTAACTAAAATATAATCTATTTGGTATCTAGTCTATCACCTGGCGCTTTCCAGGTATATTTTCTTCTAACATGTTGTTCAAATAGGGTGTTTACAGTTACTAATCTATGTTCCTGGCAAAACTCAACTAATCTTTCTGTCTATCATTTCGTCTACCATACCCAAATTTTCCTACCACTTTTTTCTCACTATCTTTTTCCACTGACGCATTAAAATCGCCCATAACTATTAAATTCTCATCTCCCTTTACTTTACTCACTATAATATTTATATCCTCATATACCTGTACTACTTCCTCATCCTCGTACTCAGTTGTCGGCATGTAAACCTATACTAAAACAGTGTCTGTGGGTTTCGTACTCAATCTAACCATAATTATTCTATCACTAAATTGTAAGTACTCTTTAACTCTTTTATACAGTACTTAGGTAAATGTAACCGGTCAATAACTTATTTTAAAACCGCAAAAAGGATAATATTTCAATGTTACATGTTACGAATCCCAATATAAAAATGTAAGCATAGACAATTACCATAGTAAACATAGGCGCTGGATTTTTATAGCAAAATCATGTTACTTTAAGAAAGCTTTGAGAATAATTAAAGAAGTAACTAACACGGATTGTCAATATTTATGTTTCATACAATAATTATCCCATAGATAAGAGCTTTTTATATTTTGTTACGTTTTATTTTATAAAGCTACAACAAGTAAGGTATTAATTTAGGTTTAGGGACTTTTTAGAATTCTGCATTAGGAAATTCCCAGTAGATAATATCGTAAAACCAATGCCTGTGAAAATCACATCAAGTAATGGTCCACGCCGATATTGAGGTTATTCGCTTATCTTTGTGGTAGGAGATTATGCTAACATGACAATTTTAATGGTTGTAACGGTGTTGTTCCCACCAACGTGCGTCAGAGTGCTTGAACCTCTGCTGGAGTGGATACACATTTACGTGAGGAATAATGTAGCATAACTCGAGACTTTCTTACCAACTACCGTTGAGTGCCAACATGCGAATGCTTTGTTACTATCGTTCTATTGGTTTCCCTCACCCCCATTCCTATCCATCCTTATATTGTATCGACAAGCGAACAACACCAAGCAGCAGGAAGCATTGACAATGCCCGCCCTGAGAATCGGATCATCGCATCATTAGAAGACTACTGGGATATGTGACATTTGTGCATTCTATATACTTCTGGTATTTTACATCTGAATGCGGGGTTTAATGTTGCAGTTTAACGCCCAACGTGGAACTTGATAATTAGAAATTTGCTGTGTGTATGTAAAAGTTTGCCACTTCACGCATGTGAAGTAACGTAAATTTATCTAAAACAGCTTTCATTTCTACAAACCTACTATCGATCTGATAAAATTAAATTGTTGGGTTATAATTAAAAACATTTTAACTGTGATAAATTATCCTAAAATTCATATAAAAATGTTCAGTTATCTCCTCATTTGGAATTTTTGTTTTTTGGGGGTTGGTGCACTGCAAAACATAACCCTAAAAAAGTCTGAATGTTAACCATTGACCAACATATTTTTTTTCTTTGTGCAAAACCTAAAATGTCGTGATTTAAAAATATTTTAGAAAGTATTTTATCCTGAAAGTTTCTGTGTCGTTAACGTTTTAATTAATTAATTTTGTTAAAAATAGTTGTGATGCACTACGTTTTTGTAAAAATGAAGTGATAAAAAGTTACCTGAAAATTGGATTTTAACCTCCCCATGTAAATAAAACTATTATTTCTATTGTTTCTCTCTGTTAGGATGTCGTAGATTCCTAAATCATTATCTTTTTTGAACAAAAAAAACTTTCTTAAACAAATTTTGGGTAACAACTTCAAAAATTTGCACATGGTAATTAGAATTTATTCTCCCTTTAAAAAAAACATTCTACGTATGTTTCGTCCTTTTGGCATTGAATTTGTTATTTTAAAAATATCTTATGCCTTAATTTAAATCTTTCGAAAGCTAAATAAAATGCAAGTTTATACCCAAATCTCATTTAATTTGATAAACAAATTATAACAATATCTTTAACTTATTCGCGTATTTATAAAATTTTCTATTAGTGAAAACCCTTTGATTTTTTTGACCTATCTATATCAATGTCGTGTGTTTATAATCTTCTATCATGGTGTATTTGAGACATCTAATCCCGTTGATTTCTTTAAATGATAGTATAGAACTACGTTTAGTGCTTAACTGAGTAAAAGAATGAAATATTTAGACTAATGTATGTTTTAAAAATTATAAATATGAACTACCTCCACTTGAAGACCATTGAATTTAGTTAGGAACTCTGTGTTCGTAATATAAGCCCCACTCCCACGCAGGTTCAGCGTCGGCTACAAGTTCTATCAATTGTTTTGCACAATTTAAATATCGCCCTTGACCCTAGTGTAAATATTATGAATCCCAAAAAGATTCTTGAAGAAATTACCGACTTTATCTACGAAAAAATGCCATTGTTCGTTCTATTGACCCAAACTCTACAAAATTAGAATTAGTACGCCTTGGATTTAGACTAATACATGTAAAACACCGTTTTGACCTATTTGCAGTCTCTAATCGTGATAAATTTAGAACATCACAAGTAAAATCCCTTCCGTTTTGTTCCTTGTCAAAGGTCTTGTTTTAGAAAGACTAGATGTTACTTCCAAACTTCATGTCATTACTTCTAATGTAAATAACCTATTGTTAAATGTAGAAAAGTTAAACATGTCTAAATCAGTACCGGTTTATAAATGGAACCTTACCTTTTAGGATATAACTCAAAAATCTTTTTGACATCTTTCCCTGAATGGATGGACGATTTAAAAATCTCCCGAATGTGCACAGACCAACAGTGCGGTTCAACTTTTTTCCAACAGTGTTTTAGCCTGGTTTCGAAACATCAAACACCAAATCCACCCTTGACCTGTATTAGTTGACCTCTTGAAACAATATTTTTCTACATTTGACAATGACTACGAAACCCTATATCAAATCAGTGTCTGCTTTGTCTCCTGATGAAAATGTTTTATCTTATATTATCGATGTGCAAACGTTATTTAATAGATTGGATAAGAGGTGTGGAGATCCAGAAGTCTTGACCCAACTTATTTGAAATCTGAACGCCTATTATTCTGAACATCTCGCTTTACAGAAAATTGATTCGATCACTCAAGTTAAAGACCTTTGCCATTCTCTACAAGAAGCGAAGTTCCGTTTAGAAAAATGGCACCCCTCAACAAAACCCTAATCAAAATCTTCACAACAAAATGTATCTTCCCGTAATGATCCTTCCCGCAAATCCCATCATTTCTTGTCACCATATTGAATACCGAGAAACTAACCCACTTTCTTGTTGCAATTGCCGGAGAGGTAACTACAATTATACTAATTGCATGGAGCGCAGAAATGTTCTTGTTATGGGTGTGGAAACCCGAATGTATATCAAAAATGTTGTAATGTTTCAGAAAGCTACCGAAGGAACGCTTTTGTTCAGAGTGTATGTGCCCTTTGTCTCAAAACACATTATAACACAAAATTACTGTCATCGCACCAATTAAGCGCAAAACCTTTTGTCCCATTACCTTATGTAAAAATGCCAATTATGCCTCAAATAACATATCTCCATCACCAACTCCTATTCCTTTAATTGAAATATGTCATACTACCCCACTTGAATGGTCTAACTAGTTGAAAACCGTGTGTGCTTTTCATCATCATAATTCCGCAACTGCAAAATTCAAAAGGAAACCGTTTGGTAACCCTCCACATTTACCGATTTCAATTGCCTCATCTGTTGATGCATTGTTGGACACTGGTTCTAATTCTTCTTTAATTAATTCCACAGGTTTGCAACAACCAAGAGAACAAAATATTGATTTTAAAATAATACCTCAGAATACATTTATGATTATCTCTGATTCCACCCAGATTCAAGCAATTGGATCTATCAAATTAAAAATTCTTATAAAATCTCTTGAATGTGAAGTTAAATTTTTAATTATATCAACACTAGCATACTCTTTTCTGTTAGGAGTTGATTTTTATCACTGTTTTAACTTATCGTTAAATTTAATAGATTTTACTAGGCAAACTAACCCTAAGAAGTGGGAATTGCAAACAAAATTTCTCTTACTGAAGAACAAATTATCTTGTTACATGAAATCAATAATACATTCCGTCAATTATCTACTTTGAGAGTATAGGCAAAATAAAAATTCCGAATTATAAATTACATCTCATCATCATTAGGTCTTCAGTCCTGGAACTGGTTAGACGCATACCATCATTGTTTCCTATTCTGAAGTAACCTACACATTTCCCTGAAATTTGCACAGTCTGCATCTATCACTATCTGACCTAGGTCTACAGCTACCTCTTTTTTCCTATCTCTGCTTGTCATATATCCCATACTATTCCCCAAAAATGCCTTAGAACGTATTCTGTCTTTCTATTTCTTCTATTTTTTTCCACAGATGTCTTTATTCCCCTAGTATTTCCATAATCTATTTGTTATTAACTTTGTCTGTCCATGCTATCTTTCTCATACGTCTGAAGCACAACATTCCAAAAGGCTGCTACCGTTTTTCTGTCTGCTTTTCCTATTGCCCATATTTCATAGGCGTACTGTGCTGTGCTCCACACATATGCTTTCAACAATTTTCTTCTTGTTTCTATGTTTGTTGTCTTTGATCATAGGCGCTGTTCTTTCTTGTTATATGCAGTTCGGTCTTCTTCTATTGCTTTACAATTATATACCCTATTTCTCCGACATTCAGTGGTTGTGAAGGGAAGGGCGGTTCCGTAGCGTAGTGGTATGTGTGTGACTACTATGCCCAAGGTCCCATGTTTGAATCCCGACACGTTCCGCTTGAACAATGTTAGGCGAGCATTTTTCACAAAAATACACCCTCGTTTGGATGAGAGGTAAAATGGAGGTCCCGTGTGTGAGTGTTGTCACACATGTTAAAGATCTCTACCTTGCTTGGAACAGCAAGGGTTCGGCAAAATTCCAAATTTTCAAGGTAAAAAAAATCGCTTCCTGGCCAATGTAGTACCTTCGGGTGCAGCATTGGAAAATCACATGTAAGGTATGTGAAGGGGAGCGGCTCTGTGGTGTACTTGATATGCATGTGACTATTATGCCCAAGGTCTTGAGTTCAAATCTTGACCTGCTTCACTTGAAAAATGTTAGGCAAGCATTTTTTGCAAAAATACACCCTTGTTCGGATGAGAGGTAAAATGGGGGTCCCGTGTGTGTGTTGCCACGAACGTTAAAGATTTCTACTTTGCTTGCAACAGCAAGGGTTCGGCAGAATTTCCAGGTAAAAAACTCGCTTCCTGATCAATGTAGTACCTTCCTGTGGAGCATAGGAAAAATCAAATTGGGGAGGGGGGAGGGGGGCAGCCTGTGGCTAGCAAGAATCCCCCAACACTTACACATTTGCCAAATTAATAGTTTTCCCGTAAATCCTTTCACACAATTAACATTATTCGAGAATATTGCACAACCAATACCTGTACTTGCTTATAATAATAATCATGTTTTAGTACAGTCATTAGTTTTTTCATCTTGGGACTGGTTGGATGCATACCTCAATTGGTCTCTATTCTGAGCTAGCCTACACATTTTTCTGAACTTCCTACAGCCTACATCTTTCACTATCTGTGTGCAATAGTCTAACCTAGGTCTACCTCTGCTTTTCTTTAATCCTATCTTCTAATATATTCCGCACTATTCCCTCATGCTGTAGTATCTATCTCTCCTATTTTTTACTGTTTTCCACATATTTCTTTCTTCCTCTACCATTTGTAGTACTTCTTTGTTATTAACTATGTCTGTCCATGATATCTTCATCATTTCTTGTCCGCTTCTCCTACTGTTCAGGCTTCACAGCCGTACAGTGCTGTGCTCCACACATATGCTTTAAGCAATCTTTTCCTTGTTTGAATGTTTGTTGTCTTTGAACACAGTAGTTGCTTTATCTTGTTAAATGTAGCACCACCATGTGTTATTGTTTTATATCTTTTGTGCTTTTCCCATCCTGCGTTATTTGGCTTTCTAGGTAGTAGAAATCCTTAACCTCTTGTAAGTTCTCGTTACCTATTTGTATTCTTGTTTTTGATTTACTTTCCCCCTTTTTTGCATACTAGTGCTGTTGCGTCGTCATCGAACAATTCGGTATTTGTGACAATAAATACCATCAGTGCGTTCACCCTACAGTTTAGTGAAACATTTTATACCGGCAGCGAAAGTGCGTGAAGACAGTCGCATTCAAACCTTTGCAGAAGACGGTTGTGTGAGAGCTTTGGAAGCGACATCGACACCCAATCGTGCGTGTTTTTGGTTGTCCGTCCGAAAGCTTTTGTGTGTGAACGTCTATTGCCCACAGCGGCACAGGATAAAAGGTAATTATACCCTTTATTAAGTAGTTTGGTGTAATTGTTTTTAATTACACATAACCGCTCCACCGCCAATCGGTATTACTACAAAAAGCAATTGGTCCTTCCCTGTAATTAGCATATCTATATCATCTCCTTAATCCCAATCCATTGGTCCTTCGAGCCGGATTCACCAGTCCTATGGTATACGCATGTCCTAAATTAAATATCATTTTGCACACCAGCGAGCTTTCAAGTAATTATTTTAGTTTTAAATTTGTGTTCAAACCCCACATATTTAGCGGGTTAAAATATGTACAATATTAGCTACATACTTTTGTTAAATTAAATAAGCGATTTCGCCGTTTAGTTACAAACAAATACTTCAGCATCAAATCTGTTAGTTTTCAGTTTAAATTCATTTTAGCGGTATAAAGCACACAGCAACCTGAAAATGATAGTTCGCTTTATACTTCTTAAATAAGAAAGGAAAGGGATTTGCTTTGTATTTAAAAGCCATTGCACGTTGTTGTATTACACACAAACCCGCTCGGTCTGTAAACCTAAAATATTTAATACATCTGCAGAGTAATAAAGTTGCAGAAGCTGCATCTTGCAAACACGTTAAACCGCATGTTTAAACGTTCCTGTGATCTTTTGATGTAAAGGCCGACCGTAACCGTAAGCTGTAAATCTTATCTTCACGTTTTGTTTGACAAACCCTTGGTTTCGACGTCTCGTTTAAGACCACATTGCAGGCTAATAGTCATAAAACGTGATTTATTGGTTTATACGCTATTTGACATTTTTCGTGCCTTGAACAACTCATAATATTTTAATTTCTCAGTGCACATCTTGAGCGGTACCGTTTTACAACATTTTATTGTAGATCTTTCAAAATAACAGTCACTATGGCTCCGAAGAAGGCACATGTAGTAGAACTAGAATTACTGAAAACACGTATTATAGAAATGTTTGAGCTTAGTAACCCTATACAAAGTGACCCAACTTTAAAAACGTTGTTCCTTATTCAAACAAGGGGAGTAAATGACCTTTACAGAGATTTCAATACAATTTTAGTTGCTGTCTTAGCCTCCTGTGACGAGGCAGAATTATTAAATTACAACGCCTTACGGAAGGAAGTAGATTCCGCTTATTATTGCATACTCCTGCATCTCGAAACGATACAAGAAATGAAAGCACCACAAATTACGGAAAATGCTCCAAGCAGCTCGGGATCAAAATTGTTACCGTTAAAGCTCCCACTTTTTAATAATGAGGTAACTGAGTGGCCATCTTTCATCGATTTATTTGACAGTCTGGTCTATAACAACGCGTCGCTGTCCAATATCGAAAAATTAAATTACCTTATCAGTTGCTGTACCGGGGAGTCTTTGAGAATCATTAAATCGGTACCCATTTCGGGAGATAACTTTATTATTTCCTATAACGCTTTGCGTGAGCGATTTAGCAACCCGCGTTTATTGGCAACTTTGCATTGGAAAGCTATGAAAGACTTTCCACCTTTAAAATCAGAAGACCCTAAGAAACTTAGGTTTTTCAGAGAACCTTGCTGTTCTAACTAACTTAAAGTTTCCCACTGAACATTGGAACTTTATTCTGGTCGATTGTCTTTTAGAAAAACTCGATCCGTTCACTAGAAAACGCTTCGAACTCCAATCGGATCCGAAGCAAATACCCAATTTCGATGATTTGAGATATTTTTTAACTCAACAATGTGCAGCGTTGGAAACCTTTTCTTCAACCGCACCTGTTTCTTATTCGACGACTGTCCATACATCTCACACATCAGTGCCTAAGAAATCCTCAGCGTTTCAATTTAAACCAAAAGTTTCTTCTAACGTAGTTTCACTGGACACACCAAATAGCTCCAGTGACTCAAATAATTCATTTTCGCACCATTGTCCTTCTTGCAAGGGCAATCACTTAATTTACAGATGTCAATCGTTTCTAAAGAAAACTCCGACGGAACGTTTCGACATTGTCAAACGCTTACGCCTTTGTTTAAATTGCTTACGAACAGACCATGCGTCCATGCAATGCAAATCTTATAATTCCTGTCGAACTTGCGCCAAGCCGCATCATACCTTGCTACATTTTGAAGCGCAACCTGCTTCTAGCCGTTCAGCTGAACCGATCGCTACACACATGCATAAAAATGCCAATAGGACGCAGTCAGCCTCTCCTATTCCGGCAAATATTTTGTCTTCACAGACGAATTCAAATCTTGGGGTTACTGTTTTACTCTCCACTGCTGTTGTGGAAGTTCAAGATCGTTCTGGTAGATACAAACAGATCAGGGTACTCTTAGATCCTGGCTCTCAAGCTAGCTTTATTCGAGACGATTGCGTGAACAAACTTTGGCTTCCAAGCATACGTTCTCAAGTTCCGATTTATGGACTTGGGCAGACAACTTCAGCAGTCAATAGGGGTGCCGTCAGCTGCACCATTCGCTCTATGTTAGACTCTGAAAAATCTCTAGAAGTCACAACTTTTGTGCTTTCGTCAATATCTGGCAAATTACCTAGCGTTGAAGTTCCTAATAATTGGGAACACTTATGCGGCCTGCACTTTGCAGACCCGACCTGGAACTCTCCAGGAACTATTGACATGCTCCTTGGAGCAGATGTTTATCCGTTCATCATCAATGGCGGTGTTATACATGGCAAATTTCTTCAGCCTGCCGCCATAAATACAATTTTTGGTTGGACTATTATTGGTCCCACAAAAAGCTTACAGTCTGATACTGTCCAAGCATTTTTTACTTCTGTAGAAGATCTTATCGACCAAACCCTAAGGCGGTTTTGGGAAATAGAAGAGTTGCCATCTAAGCCTTATACTTCTCCAGAAGAAGAAAAGGCAGATTTGATTTTTGAAAACACGTTTTCTCGTGACCCTAGCGGTCGTTTTATTGTTGCGTTACCGTTCAACGATACTTTGCCCGTTTTTAATAATTGCTTTGAGATGGCTAAAAAAAGACTATTTTCGTTGGAGCGCAAATTGCATGCTCAACCGGAACTACGCGCCCAATACAACAATTTCATGCAGGACTATCTTGATGCGGGTCATATGGCATTACTCGATTCTCGGCCCGTTGGGAACGATAATTATTTTTTACCCCATCACCCTGTGTTTAAAGAGGAAGGTCATACTTCTAAAATTCGTGTGGTTTTTGACGCCTCCGCAAAGGCTAAAAACAACGTGTCACTTAATGACACTCAATTTAGATTTTACAATTTGACGCAGGTTTTAATCTTTCCGTTATCTCCGACCAGTTTTATCAAAGGAATTTTGCTGGTAAGAATTTAAAAACAAGTAAAGTTTTTAACTTATACATCATCATCATTAGGTCTTCAGTCCTAGAACTGGTTAGACGCGTACCATCATTGTTTCTTAGTCTGAACTAACCTACAGATTTCCCTGAAATTTGCACAGTTTGCATCTATAACTATCTCATCTAGGTCTACATCTACCTCTTTTTTCCTATCTCTGCTTGTAATATATCCCATACTATTCCCCAAAATGCCTTAGAACGTATTCCGCCCTTCTATTTCTCTTTTTCCTCAGACATCCTTGCACCACTACTATTTCTATAACTTATTTGTTATTATCTTTGTCTGTCCATGCTATCATCCTCATACATCTGAAGCACAGCATTTCAAAAAGCTGCTACCGTTTTTCTGTCTGCGTTTCAGACTGCCCGTATTTCATAGGCATATTGTGCTTTGCTCCACACATATGCTTTCAACAGTTTTCTTCTTGTTCTATGTTTGTTGGCTTTCCTCATAGGCGCTGTTCTTTCTTGTTAGATGCAGTTCGATCACCTTCTATTGTTTTACAGTTATATGCCCTATTTCTCCGACCTTTAGTGGTTGTGAAGGGAGGTAAGCAACCTGTGGCTGCCAAGTTCCCCCAACACTTAACCATTGAGCGATTTAATATATTTTTCAATATATCTTTTCGCACAGTCATCATTAGTTGCAGATATTTCGCAACCAACAACTAGTTGTTTATACTAATCATCAGATTTATCTGCGCTTATTTTTTCGACATTAGGTTTTCCGTCTCAAAACTGGTTGGACACGTATCTACACTTATTTATATTCTGAGCTAGCCTACATAGTTCCCTGAAATTCTCACACAGCATGTGTATACAACTCGTTCCCCTTCTATTGTTTTCTAATTTTATGCCCTATTTCACCGAAATTCAGTGAAGGGGGTTAAGCAACTTATACAACGGAGATAAAATAATTCCGTTAGGATATATGACTTGTAAAGTTCTTTATTTGAATAATAGCAAACCAATGAATTTTTACGTAATTGAAAATGCAACTGGACCTCCTCTTTTAGGCCGTGATTTTTACAAAAATTTAATTTACGCATTTCACAAATAAATCATTTGAATATGCAGGATGATAAAATTGTAAAAAAAATTAATCAAAGATTACGCGAGTGTTTTTGAACCGGGGTTAGGTTGTTTCAATAAAGGATTTATCACAATTAAATTAAAGTCACCGGATGTCGCCCCAAAATATTTTAAGGCGTGTCCTTTGCCGTTTGCAATTAAAAAGAAAGTGGTAAACGAATTATAGAGCGTTTAACCAATTCTGGTGTTTTGAAACCAGTAGATTTTAGTAACTGGGGAACTCCAGTTGTACCTGTTCTAAAGAAGGATGGTATGGTAAGGTTGTGTGGTGATTTTAAAGTTACTCTTAACCCCTATATTGAGATAAATCAATATCCTTTGACCCGTTTTGAAGAGCTTTTTTCAAAATTGCAAGGCGGTGAACTTTTTACTAAATTAGATATGTCAAATGCATATCAGCAAGTGTGTTTGGATGAAGAATCTAAACATTTAGTCACTATTTCTACACACAAGGGACTTTACAGATACAATAGTGCACCTTTTGGAGTAGCAAGTATTCCTGCTAAATTTCAAAAAATTATGGATTTGCTTTTAGAAGGACTTGACTGAGTAGTCGTTTTCCAGGACGATATATTAGTTACGGGAAAGACTATAAAGAACATTTACAACGCTTTGCTAATGTGTTAAACATTTTACAAGAAGCAGGTTCAAAAATTTCCTTTAAAAAATGCAAATTTTTTCAAACCATTATTTCATATTTAGGTTTTAATATTGACAAAACGGGTTTGCACACTTCCAAAGACAAAATTAAGGCAATCGTCGACGCATCAACACCAGAGAACGTAACACAATTAAAGTCTCATTGGATTAATTAATTATTACGGAAAATTTGTACCCAACTTATTTACTAATTTTGTATCCATTATATAATTTACTACAAACAAATGCAACTCGGAATTGGTCATCACGCTGCGATAGTGCTTTTAAACAAATGAAACAATTATTAGTTTCTGCCAGTGTATTAGTGCATTTTAATCCCGACTTACCATTAAAATTACTTACTGATGCTTCAAACGTAGGCATTGGAGCGGTAATTAGCCATATAATGAGTGATGGATCTGAAAAACCCATCGCTTTCGCTTCACGTACTCTGTCGGATACAGAAAAAAAAAAATTCACAAATCGAGAAGAAGGGATTATCAATTATTTTTGGCGTGGGTAAATTTAACCAGTATCTGTATGGTAAAGAGTTTGTATTAGTAACAGACCAATAAACCTTTGACTTCAATTTTTCACCTGCAAAAAGGAATATCCCAATTTTTGGCAAATCGTTTGCACTGTTGGGCTGTTATACTCTCAAATTACAATTAAAAAATCGAGTTTGTTAAGTCTGAGAAAAATACGGCAGATTTCTTGTCTCGATTACCGATTAAGGTTAATTTGCCATCTCAGGACAAGTTTGAATTAGATTTTGTACATTTTTTTTCGAACAACGAGGATTTTTCATTGAATTTTGAAATTAAAAAGGCAACGTCTACAGACACGATATTATGTAAAGTTTTAAATTATGTACAGCTTGATTGGCCTAGCAAGTCACCTACCATTCTGAAACTTTTTTACAAGATCAGGAACGAATTGTGTGGAATCAAATTGCTTAATATGGAATAACCGGTTAGTTGTTCCTGAAAGTTTACACGAGGGGGTGCTAAACAAGTTACATTCCTCCGCTTGGGTGTTGTAAAAATGAAATCCTTAGCTCGATCTTACTTTTGGTGGCCTGGTCTGACTAACGATATTGAGTTAATATCAAAAAAATGCCAAAATTGTATTTTAAAAGTAGAGTATAATTGGCAATACTGAGCCCACATTTCCACCAGCATCCACATTTCCACACACATCTGGACCAAATTTACATATAAATTCCCATAAGGAGGAAATGAGGAGATTCATCTCCGCATTTCCACAAGCATCCACATTTCCACACACGAGATAAACCTATTTTTAAGATTTTTTTTACCGCTAACATTCTGGACCAAATAGTTTTCTTCGACTAACCATTTTTAATCTTTCGAGATAAACCTATCTTGTTTGGTATCAATTAATATTAGATTTTTCTCAGCTACCCGAATCTTTAGGAATTTTTCAGATAGCACCATCCCCAAGGGAGCTACCTCAATTTTAAGATTTCTTACCTGTAGCGACTTTTGAGCGTTCTTATAAATTTTTTAGTCATGCGATACATTAAATTAGCTTAGAATTTTACGCAGAATTCGAATCTGCAAACAGATTTGAAATCGGACCACGCCCTGCAAAGTTATACCCCTTTAAAGCTCTCAAACATCTACATTTTGCTCTTTGCTTTATAAGCAAAACCAACAAATAGTTTTCTTCGTCTAGCCAATGCATCTTTCGAGATAAACCTATCTTGTTTGGTATCAATTAATATTAGATTTTTCTCAGCTACCCGAACCTTTAGGAATTTTTCAGATAGCACCATCCCTAAGGGAGCTACCCCAATTTTAAGATTTTGTACCAAGATCAATTCCTAATCACCTCCCCTTTTTAATATCTACAGTCCTTTAACCAATACAAAGAAATAAGCACACCAAATTTTAATAATTTATATTATCCAATTTACAGTTTAATAAACTAATTACAATTTTTACAAAGTATAACATTATTTTGTTTGTGTAGCCGAATCCAAGTAGTTTAACCTGCAACAAAAAAGAGATTAATGTGTTGTTTAAATAGGCCTATAACAAAAAGAGATTAAAGTAAAAGAGAGGAAACGTGTTTTCAGTCAATAAGACATATTGTTGTTAATCCAACAATATGTTTTACCGTCCGGCGAGACCACATGGAGGTAAGCACATATCGCCGGGAACGAAGGAAATTATTAAGGATGGGGATGGTAGGTATGTCTTATAACTAACTTATATACTATATATACACACTAAAATAAATACAAATATGAGCAACTATCTAATATCCTTATGCCCCCATGCATATGTGGAAGTACTACCAGGGATGACGTACCTTTTATCATCTTCTGCCGATAAACTAATTTTATTAATTAATTGGGTGTACAAATCGTGTTTTTTACTCCAAATACATACCATGCTATGCATAAGGGCACCAGAATTATTATGCACAATGTCCTTAAAACTATCCACACTAATATCCTTCACCACACCACGCGATACCCCCTTAATCTTTTTAATTACATCCTTCTCACTAATGATGCAATACGACTTGGCCCTAGTCCCAACAAATTGTAACACCAAGTCGCAGTTGAATTCGTCCTTAAACTTGCCGGGAATCTTTTTGTTTACAAGAGGCATATTGTATTTGTTGTCTCGAGGGCAATCGCTCGTGTCAAAATTGTTAATGTTTGCACTAATATCACTATACAAGTCTTTTGTTTCCACACTATACACTAAAGAGTCACTGTCTGTGTAAAGTAGTGAGAGTTTGATCCATACAAATGTTTCATGGTGTTATAATGGAATTCATACATGAGGGTCTTTGAAATAACTAAAACTGAAAAACCTGCATATATAGGCTTGTTTTAAGTGACTTTTACCCTATCCATCTGTATAATAACCAAATCCTCACCTAGCACTAAACTACTGTTAAAGTTCGGGCGGGCGATAAGTCCACTCGCGCACAATTTTTGTCCATCGTGTCCCCACCGCGTAATTATCTTCACATCCACCCTCTTGTCGACATTCTCCATCGTTTTTCCAAAGACTGCGTTATTCATTAATTTAAAAAGGTCTTTTTCAAACGCATTTCTGGCGGATGTCCTAAGGGTGGTGTTCAAATCGATGTAGGGTTTTAACCAAGGCGATTGGTCGAATTCCAATACTCGAAGGATGCCGGTGAGTCTAAGACCATTACGTAGCGCCTGCTGCAGGTTTCTGTAGTGTATGATGTAATGACTCTTGTCGAGCAACGTGGCGAGTAGCTTCGGAGTCTTGGAGGATGGTACTGAGGGTACCATGGTCTGCGGACAAAACGGTAAATCGTTATGAGGAGCGTGCAGGTCTTCTGGATACTCCAGATCTACTTCCAGGATGTACCCCTTGTCCCCTGTTACAGATATGTTATCGATGTGGGCTTTCAGGAGGTTAAGCTCTTTCTCTTTCAACCACCTGAATCCGCTTATCGGTAGCGGTTGTGACATGGCCCATCCATACAAATTATTGGCATCGTAGTAAGCCAAGTATTTGGAGGGTTTGCTGGGAACGTAATTCTCCATATACTTATTATTGGCTTCAGCATACCGAGCGCTGCATTGGGTTAACCCACCGCGAATGCCTTTTTTTACAAAGTGATGCATTTCTACATCGGTGAATAGATCCAATTTAACTCCGGTATATTTCAGCATGGCGTCCCAGCTTAGACTAGGTGCTGTCATATACTGGCAAGGATCCAAGTCATAGGTTTTCAAGCACACACCCCGGAAATTTTCGAACACGTCGGCTAATAATAAAACATCGGTCTTCAAGTAGAGATCACTATATTCGCCGAGTGTGCATATGTGGAAGGCGTTCCATACATTCTGAGCGTGATCGTATTCAGACAACGAAATCACAGTATTCGTGAGATCATTATAGAATTCCTCTCGGGGTGGTAGACTTGACCTATTTAATACTGTCGCGTCTGTCACATATCTGTACGGGAACACACCCTTTCTGCGTAGAAAAGAAAACTGTTTGTCGTCGGGGAAACACTTCCTCATCTCAACAAACTGCTCGCATTCCAAATTTTTCACCAACTTGTCCAAGGACGATGCCATGAAACGCAGGGAATCGATGAATCGCAGCTGTACTGTGGAATTGTTAGATTCATCATCATCTTCATCTACGTCTGGTTCTTCGTCATATAACCTCACATGCTTTGTGAAAGAAATGAAACGTTCTTTGTTATTTGGGATCACTGTAACGCGCTCCTTATCGCACCCCAATTCCTTCACAATAAAATGGGAATCATATCCTGTAAGGTTGTGGAATACGACCGGTATGAAATTTGGCATCCGGTATTGGATGTTGCATTGGCGATGTAATGCGAAGCGGAATTTCCCCGTAAGATGGCAGTGGTCCCTTACTCGATCGTCTCCCAATGGTTTCTTGCAGATACTACAATCATCTACCATGTAGTATAATAACTCGTCTAAAGGTTCCAACGCTGTCATCGGTACATTAGTTTTAAGAATTTTACCTAATCTGCGGGCTTCCTCCTTCAACTTCTGTATAAACACTTTAGCGGCATCAACTCCTCTGTACAATTCAAACTTATCCAAATCCTCGTCGTAGGAGCATTTAACGTAATAGGCGAAACTGTATGGTTCGTGTTGGTGGGTGCTGTTAGTAAAGGAACGGGAGGGATCCTGTGCTGCCGAAGAAATGGGCTTCAACACGCTTTCAAAGTCCGCGTAAATCACGAACGGCACCCTCATTTGCTTGTGCACGTTCGTAAACTCTAATATGTTGTTGAAGTGGTTGGACATCTTTGTCGCAACGTGATTACAGTCTTGTTCGGTATGTTTAGCAAGTTGCTCCTCGCTGCGAAAAAAGACAAGACATCCATCGCAAACCCATTTGTACCTGTCATGCTTAGACAGCTGTTTTCTCACTAGCTTCCCCAAATCCTTGATCAAACAGTAGTGTGTGTTATTCTCATTCTGGATGTACAAAAGGTTGACATGCCGATCCCTCTTGCGTGCTGTAAAGTGGAGGGGTCCGATAATGGACTTGCCTTCTATACCAAAAACGTTGACACTGATGTCGTTTTGTTCCTCGAACTTAGGTATCTCCTTAATCGACATCGGGAACTGCACTCCTGTTACGTCGAGTACAGTTGAGTAGTGCGGATAGCTCGATACACGATAAGTGTGCTCGTTAACGGGATGAAGAGCTGCTACCACGCTCCAGGCAAAGCATGCGTCATCGGTGTTCTGCACGTTAACAACGGCATGTTTCTCCCTTATCCATTTGGGAAGCTCAATGTAGGACCCCTCACGAAGAGGTTTATACTTGTTGATATTCACCTCTAAGTATAGCACATTTTTCAGACTCCATCCTAAAATTTAAAAATTAGAAACAAAATAATTATAATTTTTCAAAACTTACCAAAATCTCGTTCTTGGAACTCATCTGACTTAGCCAACATCCTTTCCACAAAGGAGTTGTATACCTCCCCCAGATCGCTGGATGATGTGATAACCAAGTTTCGGGTGTTGAAGGATTTCACATCTTCAACACCCTCTGACACACCCATCTTGGTGTATCCACCAAACACCTCCAGGTTCACCTTTAGGGAGGTGTGTATATTCAACTGTTCCCCGACTAAGGTTATGAACCTCTCCCTCCGGTTGCGGAGAAAATCCAGTATATCTAAAAATACAAACTAATCTAACACAAAATACGTATAAAAGAAAAATACGTACTTGTAGAGTCAACATTATTAATTCGGTATGTCGCAATTCGACTTTTGAATGCGGTGCTCACTACTTCCACACCCCCATCCAGGACACGGCTAGCAGCGGTCTTGTGCGCGTTCGAGCGTTGGTGAGACACCAAGTTGGCAACATCCACACCACACTCTTCGCATCTCCGCAATCTCTTGGGGGCAGGCCCCTCAACTATCGGCGCAGCCGGTCGTTTGACTCCGGATGGACCTGCAACTGGTTCCACCACACCATGCTTGGCTTCCTTGTGCCGTTTAAGGCTATCCTTCCGCGAGAAGGATGCCGGGCACACTTCGCAGGCGAACAAGCCGGGCTTTTCATTTGACATCAACCCATGTTGTTGGAGCTGGTGTCGTTTTAAACTATCGCTTCTCGAGAAAGCTGCACCACAGACATCACAAGTAAAGAAAAACATTTTTCTATAAGAAAATTAAAACTGGTTAAAGACTTTTTAGCTGTTGTAACTAGTCAAAGACTAAATAGAAACTGAATTATATTGCTTTGCACGGTGCTTTTATACACATAATAATTAAGATCGTATAATAATTAGCTAGTTTACTTTTAAATTAGGTGAAACCCAGCGTCGTTTAACCTTGAGTAACATTTCAAACCTGTCTATTCACGTCGGTTAAAATCAATTAGCTTCTTGCTTACGCACTACATCTATAATTATCGGATGTATCACTTTAACTTTCACTTCTACTCTAATTGTTTACAGACATTTCGAGCCTAGAATTTTTTAAATGAAAACAATAATGAAGAAGGCGAAGGTCACCTTTCACAATAAACCTTAGAAAGTTTGGGTGATTTCGGTAACAAGGACAACTCAAATCGTATAAAATACGAGCACGATTCCTCTATGTTCAGTACAAAATACAGCATAAAAGTAGATACAATGATATCCATTAAAGACGGTATAGTAATGTTTCAGCAGAGTTTGAGTGATGCTAGGATTAATATCGAACGTGGTTATATTTATGGTGATGATGTTGGATCATGTTATGACAACCCCAGGTGCATAAAGTTGCAACAAGCATGGACTGTTTGTGACCAATTCGACCGGAATCAAATAAATGGCCATGAATTATTGGATAAATTTGAAGAATTAAATTTATTGCGAGACTTTATGAAATGCTTTTTGAGCTATATAGAAAAATTATAATTGTAAAAGTTTTGTATGTGTATTTTATGGTTAAAATTTATAAATAAAAAATGTTAATATAATTCGAATATTTATCATTCTAAGTCATCCGAGTACATTTTACGCATGCGCAACAACAACCTCAAAACATTTAAAAGGATGAGCCGCATAAGATTCCTTCTCAGTCATCTCGGTGAAATCAGTGCAAAGCAATGGAGTCTGTAGATGTTAATGATGCACAAGTTTCGTATACCGAAAATCTGATTAATAAGTTTACGTATAGTTTAAGTGAATTGGGCGAACACCCTCATAATGTGGAAATTGGGTTTGTTATAAACCAGAGAATAAAACCCGTATTACGATTGGTGTGTAGCAAAAAATATTGTGGCAACCATGTTCTGGAATTGACATACGAAAATTGGTTGGTATTTACAAATTTTCAAGTGGAATTTCAAATCAACGTATTTTCTCGTGACGTGCTAAACAGTCGATTAAATGGTGTACCCGAAATGGAAGATCTACACATACAACTAGGAGGGCCGTTTTTTATCACTCTATCGCCAGTGTATGGAACAACCGAGGACGAAACGTTCCAGTTAAAAATAATAATTGGTGATAGCTCGATGGTTATAAACGAATTGGAGTACCGTAAACTATTCCATATGCGAGAGTTGTTTGAGTATCAACTTAAGCAGTTGAAAAGTCGTGACTTCCCAGCATTATACAGCGAATTAGTAGGGTTTGTTGCTAATTCTAATTTAAATGTTTGCGATCGGTTTAATACTCTAACTGAATGGGAGAAACGAATTAAAATCTTGATTGAAGGTGAAGTTCGAATTGGCAATATTTTATTCTACAACGAATTGAATCAGAGCGCCCTAAATGCATTGGAGCTGGTTATATGTTTTCCGGATATATTTGTGCAAGACGTGATGCGTACAAGAACATTAGTGGAAATGTTTAGACGTTTAAATTTGTCGGAATCTGAAGATTCTGGTTATGGTGATAACTAGAAAGAGTATTTTATAAAAGACAGTCCAAGAGACGTGGATGTAAACGTATTGTTATTGTAAATTTTTTGAAAAAAGTATAAATAGACTCGTTGTTGTTTATTTATTTAGTATAGTTTGAGATTTTTTTGAGTAAACACATGATTATCTGTTCTGGAGAGGGTTTAATCAACAGCGCTATAAACAGGTTACCGTTTGAGCTGCATATTCCAGGTTATCAGTACTGCGGTCCTGGTACAAAGTTGGATGAGCGCTTAGCAAGAGGTGATCCTGGAATAAACGAATTAGATAAATTGTGTAAAGACCACGACATTGCATACTCCAAGTACCCCGACGATCTTCCAGCCAGACACCGAGCAGATAAAATTTTAGAAGAAGAAGCCTGGGGAGACTTAAGTCTAAAACGCAAAGTTTGGGGAAAAGCCGCAGCTTGGTTTGTGACAAACGCTATGAAAGCGAAGAGAAAATGGGTATGGGCTTAAAGAAGAAAATAAGTTTCAAAGGCGGATTTTTGAAGAAAATACGCTCCGCAGTAGACCGAGTTGGTTCCGACAACTTGAAAAAGCTGTTAGATGTTGGTATTCTAATTGGTAAAAAAATCATAAAAGGAGCCGGTGGGAAAAGCAAAATTAAAGTCCGACGTATTATACCCGTTCCACAGAAAGGAGGTTTTCTGCCATTGATTCCGATATTCGCTGGGCTAAGTGCCCTAGGGCGCTAACAGGTGGTGCTGCGGGGATAGCTAAAGCAGTAAATGATGTCAAGACAGCCAACGAACAGCTTAAGGAGAGCGAACGACACAACAGATCTATGGAAGTCATTGCCGTTGGGAAAAAAGGAAATGGAATGTTTCTTAAAACCATACAAAAAAGGCACAGCATTATTCTTGAAGCCGTACAAACAGGGGCGTGGTATTTGTAAAAAAGTATCAAAAAACTAAGCAAGTTACCTCGAAGAGCTCTCACTGATGTAGATATAAGGAAACACGCATCTAACATTCCTCATTTTCGCAACGTCTTTTCTAGAGATCAGTTACAGAAGATTACACCACATGTCAACGAATCGGGTGTGATTAATTTGGATACCACCAAAGGTTCGGGTACACATTGGGTGGGGTACCGAAAACACGGAAATAACGTGTATTACTACGATTCGTTTGGAGACTTGAGACCGCCGGAAGAAGTAAAGAGATATTTTCGAGGTTGTAAAATTTACTACAACAGTGTACCGGAGCAGACTTATAACACATACAATTGTGGACATTTAGTGTTAAAGTTTCTTAGTGACAATGGCTAAAACAGTGAGCGTGTTCGGGTATGGTAATGTCATATCGACAGGATCCATTTACCCACCAATTAAATTGAAACAGGACGGTGAATATGCTTTGGGTCTAGTGGGACTGTACACTTGTAACACTGTGCAAAACATAAATCCAGGAAACAATAACTTATACTTTAACGATCCAGAGCATCGCAGAATAACCATTGAACCTGGATCATACGAATTAGAAGAAATAAATGCATATATACAGGACGTCTTCAAAAAATGGTTCAGTCAGAAGCCGGACATCAACGAGAACATTGAAAAATATTTTAAACAGAGTGCCAACAATAATACATTAAAGTGTTCTATACGAAGCAGTATACCGATTGATTTTGGGGCGAACCGTAAAAACAATATTGGAAGCATCTTGGGGTTTACCAACCGCAAACTGGCTGCAGATACCGTACATATTGCTAATCAGCAAGTGAACATAATATCGGTCTCAAACATTTTTGTGGAAACCAATATCACCAGCGGATCGTTCAGAAACAATTTTCTTACCCACAGCATATTTGAATTCAGTCTATCTGTACCACCCGGGTATAATCTGGAAAAGGAACCTAACCACGTCATATATTATCCGCTGAGCGTAACAGAAATTGATTATATTACAATCAGACTAGTCGATCATTTGGGTGAATTGGTAAACTTTTCACCGGAAACATACACCTGTGTAAGACTGGAAATAAAAAGTAGCTGAAAATGCCTATCGATTTTGTATATAAAGCACGCTACAACACCCCCAGACGATTAGAAGTGACTACGACATCAAAGCGTCAAGTTGTCGAGAGACTTACAGCAGAAGAAATACGTTTCTTAAAATCTTTGGGATTAAAAGTTATAAATGATGGGAGGCAGAAGTAAACGCAGCTTAGATCCCCACGGTGATGAAAACGTTAAACTTGGAAGGCTTAAATATGAGGACGTGCCCAAATTGGATGTGTTTGGAGGTTATAAATTAGACGAAACCATAATAAAGGAAGATTATTATACATATTTTCCCTTTACATTGAATGCAGAAAACAACGATCGAATTTCAATTGAAATCCAGAGCAGTGACAACATCACATACCCCTATGAAAGTTTCATATTTATAAAGGGTACCTATAAACCTACGGAAACATTAAGGGAAGCGTCAACAACTGGAGACCCGATTAGAGCAGCAGAACCAGACCCTAAAGCTTACGAATTTACTAGAAATGCGCCATATTTTCTGTTTGAGGAAATTCAATACAAATTGGGTAATAATCAAATAATAGATGTCTGTCGAATCCCTGGAATTACAAGAACTATTAAAGGTTTAGTATCCATGGAAGAATCAGAAACAAAATCTATTACACATACCGGGTGGAAGCCCGATACCATATTCCAAGATGGACGGTTTAGTTGTGCTATACCGCTAAAAACCATTTTTGGGTTTTTTTGAAGATTACAAGAAAACTATCGTCAACATGCCTCAAGAGCTGATTTTAATCAGATCCAAAACGGACGTAAATTGCTACAAGTCGATTGGAAATACAGTAACGTTCAAAATACAACGTATTTCTTGGGATGTTCCGCATATAACATTAAGCGACTTTGCCAAGTCGTCACTGCTTTCGGAAATGCAAAATCAATCATCTATAATGGTTGCATTCAGAAAATGGGAACTACATGAATTACTGTCTCTAACACAATCAAAGTCACAAGTATGGAGAATTAAAGTATCGAACGAAACAGAGAAGGCTCGGTTGATATTACTGGCGCTGCAAAATGGAAAATATGATAAGAAAGAAGAAAATGCTACAAGCTTTACGAATGCCAACATAACCAATGTCAAAGTGTTTTTAAACTCTCAGATGTTCCCTCAAGGTCGATTAAATTTAGATTTCGAGCAGAACGACTACTTGCCAGCGTACCTGTCTTATGCATCTTTTATGGAAAAAAAATATCCGAACAAATCGTCAAATAAATGTTTAATGGACTACAACAGGTTTAAGGAATCACCTGTCTTTGTAATAGACTGTCGTCATCAATTTGAAAGCATCAAGGATGCAACGGTTGATGTAAGAATGGAATTAGAAGCTTCAAGAAATTTTGAACCGTCGATGAAGGCTTATGCTTTAATTATACATGACTCTATGTTTGAATATAATTCGTTTACGGAAATTGTTAATAGATTTATTCACAATTAAATATATTGTATATATATTTTTAATAAAATTGTATAAAAGCAAGGAATTAATTTGTTTCAATTAGTCTACTTTTATTTGTCGAATGGTGAGCATCTCCCACTTTGTACATAAGTTCTAGTTATTTTAGAGTGAAATTACCTCCATCAGAATAGGGTGAAATTGCCCCATAGAGTGAAATTGCCCCATAGGGTGAAATTACCCCATAGAGTGAAAGTGTCTCCAACAGTATTGGTTAGCATGGTTCCCAATTACATAAGAAAACGAAATAGTGGATACAGTAACGAAGCATTAGAAAAAGCTATAGAAGATGTTCGACTGGGTAAATCAAGTATTTACTCCATCAGTAAAAAAATATAATATACCGAAAGAGACGTTAAGCTATCACCGCAAGCAGCAGCAAAAGCAAGCGTACGCTCGAAACAATATGGAGACTGCGAAACAAGAAGTTAAAATACCTATACAGAATTATGATAACTTTGCTATTGCTAGTGCAAGAGAGGATGGTAAACATGGTTCATTGTTCGCGTTTAACATACGAGCTATCTTCGCAGGACCATCGAGTTGTGGGAAGACCAACGCTTTAATATCTCTGATCTTGCACGAGAACGGCCTTAGATTCCAAAATGTCTATGTATTTTCGAAAAGTTTATATCAACCGAAATACGAATTGTTAAGAAACGTTTTTACACCATTAAAAGAAGAAATTGGGTACCATGAGTTTGAAAATTACGATGATTTGATCGAACCCGGAGATACCAAAGAAGATTCAATTATGGTTTTCAATGATATACCTGTAAACGAGCAAAGTAAAATCACTCAATTTTTCTCGTTCGGTCCACATAAAGCAATAGATTCGTTCTATCTATGTCAAACTTACGCTAGTGCCTTAAAACATAGACTCAGAGATAACGCCAATGTAATCGTATTATGGAAACAGGATGACACAAACCTTCGCCATATCTTTTCGGATCATATAAGTGGTGACATGACATATCCGAAATTTAAAGAAATGTGTTTACAGTGTTGGGGTGACTCAAAACATAATTTTATAACTGTTGTGAAAGATTTTGATTTGGATAAGGGGCGGTATCGGAAGAATTTCGACGAGTATATAAATATTTGACATTATTCAAAAAAAGTTAGTTCTCATCCAAAGTTTCATGATGACGGACGTTAACAATTTTATTGCAAATAAACGCAGTCTTCATCTTATGCAGGATGCTGTACGAAAAAAGTTTGTAGCGTACAAAAAGGGAGACGCTACATCTCAGCAAAAATTCAAAGAGGTGCACAAACAATTGATTGATCCCTTGCAAATAACCGCTTCCCAGTTGCAATCGATCACCGAAAAAATTCCCACACCTACAACAAAGGTTAAAGTCGAAAACATGGACGTACCTATAAAGAAAATTAAACAACTCGTTCCAGAAGAACCGTTCCATCTTTACTATGCGGATGTGTTAGCTAGAGACGTGGACGAAAATATTGACAAACCAATTTATGGAGTAAAGTATAATGTGGAAACCGATACATGGAGTTTGTGGAAAAGTGTATTGATAATTAACCCGGAAACTAGCGATATAACATTAAACAATGTGATATATCCAGGTACGAATGGTTTATACAATCTGCTGGTTTACAAAGACATCAGCCCCGAAGATGGCGATTTCAATTTGCATGAAGATTTGCCGAATTACTTGGAAATGATCAAATCTGCGTCGATTTTGAGAAGAAAGTTTAACCCATTTGCGGTGCACGATTTAAGCGGATTCCCAACAAATAACAAAAAGTTTAACAAATATGTGCAAAAATATCTCACCGAATTTCGGAGGAATCCCGAAAGAAAACAGCCAAAGAGAAGAAAACAGTCTAAGGGAGCGGGTTTAGGCTTTTCTAATCGGTTTTACAAAAGTTTAAATTCAAAACCGGTGCAATATGTCTACTGGAATAATGTACATGAACTTGTAGATCGGCTGAGATTGTTGAACGCATCCAACCAAGCTGGAAATACAAGCGAGGAAAACATTAACGAGATGGTGTCCATAATAGAAGAGTTAAGAGAAGAAGGTATAATACAGTGAGCTCAGTAAATAATTATACAATTTTAAAATGCCTATCGACCGCTTCGGACGTTCAGAGCGTAAAGATGCTGATATTCGAAGCGGTCCTCCAGGTCGAGGATTTGTGCTAACGTCGGATGGTGATGGGTACGATATGCAGCAAAGAAGGTTAGTTGATGTAATGGACCCTAAAGACGATAGTGATTGTGTTAATCAGAGAAGCACTATAGTATTCAAGTCTGAGAAGAAACAATTAGTTTTCGTAGAAGAAGGCTAGTTGATGTAATGGATCCTAAAGACGATAGTGATTGTGTTAATAAGAAATCTGTAATCAAGCTTGTGAATCAAGCCTTTTCATACTGTCTATAAAGTTCTGATGATATACAACGTAAAGATAAAGCCTTCAATGCAAGAAACCAGCGTATCGCAATGCTTGCTCAACCAGTTGAACCATCTGATGCAGTTAATAAACAATATGTAAATGAAAAATTGGATAAGCTTGTATCTGACTTTAAAACGTTTATACAGTTTTTTATTAATTTGACTGCAACTTCTGAGACAAATGAGAAGGAGCTCGGTCTTGCAATAGCATCGATTTACGAGGCGTCACCAGCAGCTATAAAAAACAAATACTACAAACCAAAGCTTCAGTTTATGTCAAAGGTGCAATTGGATAAAGATAACCCTATTAGTTTAGCAACAGTGTTAAGCAAAAATGAGTAAAGAAATCATCGTTAAGGAATTATTTAAACCTACAAGAAAAAATTTTCAGCGTCGTCATACAAATCTGAAACATGTGAAACGTGATCTTATCCAATCGGACTTGTGCGAAATGCAGCCTTACTCGCGTGTGAACAATGGGTACAGATATATTGTAATAGCAGTGGACTGTTTCACAAAATATGCTTTAGCTGAACCCTTAAAAAATAAAACCGGATCAGAAGTCACAAATACTATGAAAAAAATATTGGACAAAATGCTGCAAGGAGAAAATAACGTAAAAATCAATCTACAAACGGATTTTGGGAAAGAGTACTACAACCGCTGGTTTAAAAATCTTATGCAAAAATATAAGATAAACCATTACTCTACGTATTCCGCAATCAAAGCTAGCATGGTTAAGCGGTTGATTAGAACAATCAAAAACAAATTGTACAGAAGATTTTACTTGCAAGGCAGTCATAAATGGGTGAATATTTTGCCTAAGGTTATGGAAGAATACAATAATACACCGCATCGGGCTATTACCATGACACCTATGGAGGCAGAAGAACATCCGGAAAGAATAAAACTTTACACCGCTAACAGCGTTTCTAAAAGTTACAAGAAGTTGTATAAGGTTGGAGACATTGTGCGTATATCAAAATATAAAGCAGTATTCGATCGAGGATTTCACCCAAACTGGAGTACAGAACTATTCAAAATTGTTAAAGTACAACAAACGAGACCGATAACCTATCTGCTACAAGATTTGGAAGGTCGGCCAATTCTAGGTGCTTTTTACGAAGATGAAATTCAGCTCACAGCAGCACCCAACACGTACTTAGTGGAAAAAGTTTTACGGAAACGGAAGCACGGGCGCGAATTATTAGTGTCGTGGTTGGGGGATGGTAAAAGTTGGATTAAGAAAACAGACTTGCTTTAGTATCACCCAGATAATTACCTGGATGAAAAAATCATAAAGGAGGGAGTAAAGTCCCTTAACTGGATATATAGGAGAGATTTGCTTAGAACCCCATTCCCATCTGTGATTTGAAGCAGGAAGCATGTGTTTCATAATCGATTTACAAGGATATCAATACAAAACTAGTGATTTCTACAGTATTGCCAATTATACTTTACTTTTAAACTTTTAAAGTTGCCTTATCCCTCACCCCAGGGGGTGGGGGTGGGGGTTCAATTTTGGTGTCATTGGATAGCTTTTAAAAAATATTGAACACCTATTTTTTCTTTTTTTTTGATGCGATAAGTATTTCCCAAAATATTTGACCGTTCCGGGACTTTTCTACCACTCTGTATGTTCTTTCTTGTAATTGATTCTTAATAATCTGATCTGTTCTAATAAGGTTGAATGTAGTCTTTCGATTAGTCCGTTGGATTCAGGGTGGTTCTCGGTTATAAAATGGATTTTTATTTTGTGTAATTCCAGTGTTTTGTATTGTCTCGTTTTTGAATTTGCTTCCGTTATCTAACGTTATTGTTTCGGGTGTTCCATAAAATGTAAAATAGTGTAGAAATCCTTGAGTTACATCTATACTATTTTTAGAAGTGATTGGTATTGCTTGGCCTATTTTTGTAAATGCGTCAACAATTGTTAAGTAACTTTGTGCTTCTACTACTAGAGTATCGGCATGTAATTTCTGGAAAGGTTTGTCTGGTGTTTTAGTTAATATTAAGGGTATCTTCGGGGTTTTCTGTCATATTTTGCTCTGTCACATAGTTCACATTGGTTGATAAAGTCTGTAGTTAATTCTATCATGTCTTTGAAGTAATAACGTCTCATGATTTGTTTTAGGGTTTCATTTATTCCACGATGGTTGGTTTTTCCTTCGTGTTGGTTTCTAATCACATCATTTATTTCGTCAGGATCGTCTAATGTTATTAATTTTCTTGTACATCTTATAAGTTCAGGGCCAGAATTGTTGAATAGTTTAACATATATTTCTGAAAATCGTTTGTACAAGTTTTCCGTGTTGAAGTAAAAGTAAAATAGTTTTTTCTCGAGGGTGTATTCTTTTAGAATTTTTATTATTTGTGTTTCAATGTCGTCTTTGGTTATTTGAATTTGATATATATTTTTGTTATTTACTTTTGTATGTGTTACAGGGTTGGGGTTGTTTAAAACTTCTGTGATTATAAACTGATTGGGTTTCATATCTATAGCTTCATTTAAAATTTTAATTGCGGTTTTTGGCTCGTCATTTTGTGTCGAATGTATGGTCTCCATTTCGTCTGGTTCTTCTTTAATTTCTGTCTCGTCTACGTTTCCTATCACTGATTCTGTTTCTAGTGCGTTAAGTTGGATTCTACTTAAAGCGTCTGCGTTATTATTGTAGATTCCCTTTTTGTATATGATCTCGTAGTCGTATTTTTCTAATCGGATTCTCCATCGTTGTAATTTTGAGTTGGGTTTCTTGAGTTTGCATAGCCATACTAATGGTCTATGATCGGTGTATATATAAAATTTTCGTCCGTATAGGTATGGTCTAAAATACTTTGTTGCCCAAATTATGGCTAACAATTCTTTCTCTATTGTACTGTATCGTTGCTCTGTTTCGTTGAGGGCTCTGAATGCGTAGCTGATGGGTTTATCGTTGCCTACTGTTCCTTGGTTTAATACTGCGCCTAAGGTTACATTTGATCCGTCTGTTGTTAATATAAACAGTTTCAAAAAGTTGGAGTATTCTAATACGGTGTGATCTGTTAATATGCTTTTGATTTTGTCTACAGCTTTAATAAATTCTGGGGTATGTACAGTTTTGTTTCCCTTCTTTAAACAATTGGTTAGGGGCTTGGCTATTTGAGCATAACCTTTAATAAATTTACGGTAATAACCACTAAGGCCTAAAAATCCTTTTATTTCTTTATTCGTTTTTGGTATGGGGTAGTTTAATACAGCGTTTGTTTTGTCGTTGTTCGGCATGACTCCTTGGGGTGTTATTATGTGTCCTAAAAATGCTACTTCTTTCTGTAGAAATTCGCTCTTATCTAATTGTACTTTAAATGGTGCTGTTCTTAATTTTTCGAACACTTCTCGTAATCTTTCTATATTCTTCTTAATCTTCTTTGGGAATGAAACCACTCATAGTTTATAAAATCTATTTTATTTACGTTTCGATCCATGACCTAGGATCGTTTATATTCGTAGAGTCCTCTAGGTGTGCTTAAGGCTGTTTTCCGTATGTCTCTTTTTTCCATTTCCACTTGATGGTATTCTGATGCTAAATCTAGCGTCGAAAAATATTGGCACTTGCCTAACTTATCTAAAATTTCAGTTATATTCGGTAACGGAAATTTATCGTCTACCGTTTTACGTTTAATTTGCGGTAATCTATTACCATTCTATATTTTCGTTTTCCTGATGCGTCCAGTTTTTTGGGTACTATTAATACGGGGCTGCTCCATGGTGAGTTGGAGTGTTGTATGATGTCTTGATTTAATAGATCGGCTACTTGTCTGTCAGCTTCTTCCTGACTTGCCTGGGGTAATCTGTATGCTTTGGTGAATATCGGTTTGTTGTTTGTTAGCTCAATGTTGTGCTTAACTGTATTTGTAAATGTTAGAGGTATTCCTTCGCAATGGAATATGTCGCGTTATTCGAAACATTGTTTTTGTATTGCTCTTTGTTCCTCCTGATTTATGTCGCGGTTAAATCGGATATTAATTAAATTTTCTTTCAACATTTCGTCGTTTTCTACGGGGTTATAATTTTCGTTCGAATTCTCGTCTATTTCCATCTCGTTTAATTCTTCTACGTTAATCGGGTTTGTTAAAGATAGTTCTACGGAGTAGTCGTTTGAATTTAATATAGTTGTTGTGGCATATTTATCTTTGATTTGTACTAATGCGGGTGGAGTTTCTACTCCTTGTTGAAAAGTTATGTGATTTATTATTCCTAATTTATTATTTGAATTTACGGGGATTTTTATCTTTCTTTCTGTTCGGGGTTCTATGGTATATTTTTCGTCAATTTGGGTATTCTGAAATTTAATGGGGATTCGTCCATATTTGGTTTTTAGTAAACGGTTTTTTATGTCTATGTTGGCTCCTAATTTTCTTAGAAGGTCCATTCCTAATAGTCCGTCATATTTGTCATTGAATTCAAATATACAGAATTTATGCTTCATCTTTACGTTAAATGTTTTGGGTAAAGGTATGTTTGCTACGAATTGGTGTAGGGTTGTTTGATGGGCGGTTTTAATTCTAAACGGTTCTCTTTCTACATATTTTAAGTAATGTTTCTTTACTGTTCGCGGGCTAATTAATATTTTTGAAGATCCGGTATCGATTAGTAGTTTAAATTCAGCGTGGGTATTTCGATATAGGATAGTACAAGGTGATTCATATTATTTAGGTTTATTACGTTTGGTCGTTTATAAATCGGTCTATCTGAAAATTTGAGCACGCGTTTTCTTCGTCGTCCTCTTCATAAGTTTCCTATGATTCTTCGCGTTTATAATGGTTTGATTGGTTTTGTTCGTTGTTTGTACACGGTCGATTGCAATTATTCTGGTCATCTTCATATTCCTCTACTTCTTGATGAAATAGCTCTTCTGAGGTGAAAGTGCGTTTTTGATTAGGGTTTGGTCTAATGTGTGTTATTTTTGTGTTGGGTCTAATGTTACCAGATGAAGTATCCATTGGCGTGGGTTTATAATAGTTATTGGGATTATTATTGTTTGTCATTGGTGAGTTTCTAATAGGATTCGTGTTGAATACTGGTCTTTGCTGATTTACATTTTGGTTGAATCTCGGTTGAAATGCGGGTTTTGAAAAGTTTGGGTTGAACATTGGTTTTGAAAATTATTTATTTTGATTGTTAAAGTTCGAATTATTAAAATGTGGATTGTTGGTTCGCGTTTGGTTTGTTTGTGCATTGAACGGGGTAAATTTTTGTTGTGGACTTGTTTGTTTCGCGGGTTGTATGGTTTTTATTGGTGTGTAGTTTTTATTCGCGTTAGGGTTATATAATCTGTTTCTGTAGTACTTTACGTTTTCTTCTTCGATTATCATGTTCATTGCTTCTTCTAAGTCTCGGGGATGTTGAAATTTAATTTTATCTGAAAATCGTTCGGGTAGTGCATTTAGATAGGTGTCTAATGCCATTTCGTGTTACATTTTTGTTTTTAAAAGTCTGACATTTGGGTCGGTTTCTTCGATTTTGAGTTTAAGCTTCTTACACCTTGGCATTTCATTCCAAATTGATATGGGGATTGGTTGTGTTCCATTCTAAGGTTTATCAAATCTCTTACTAGACATTTTAGGTTCCTCTGATCGCCCAAATATGCTATTAATAAGCGTTTAAATTCGTCCCATTGATCTATGTCATCTCGACTGGCAATTAATGTTAGTGCCCTTCCGGTTAGTTTACTTATTATAAGACGGATAAGCAAAATGTTCCTTTCGTTATCACCGGGCTTTATAGAATGTTTTTAGTAATATTTCACAGGCTGAAATGAAATTGTTGAGTAAGCATTGGTTACCGCTAAATTGGGGTATCATCTCCATGTAGATCTTCAGTTCACTACTTATTTTGGCGGGGGGAATGTTCTGTTAATTAAATTTTTAATTTGACTTTGATTGTTTTTCGATTTTTAAAAAATTTGGATTTATTTCGTAGTTTGTGGTGTTATTTCTTGCTTGGATTTATTACTTTTCCATTTAGATTGCGTCGATTTACTTGCTATTTTTAGCTTGGGTCGTTTCGAATTATTTAAGGAAATAAGTCGCTCATTTTATTTTTAATTACACGGTTTTGTAGTTATTTAATAAGTTTTACGCTTGGTATTGGTTTGGTTACGTTTATTTTAATTTGCCGATGTTAGTTGCAATTTCTGAAGTTCCAATAAGACTGAGTGATTTTTGTGGTAATTTATCGTACTTGAATGCTTTGCGCCAGTTAAAGCTTTTCTTTTAATCGCGCTGATTTTAATTATGTCTGTAATACTTATCTCTTCCCGTGGGTTTATGTGATTTGTAAGGTGTCTGCGATGCTTACAATGTTGTAATCTGCTGCAGGATGTTGCCAGTTACTTAGTTGCAAGGTTAATTTTAAATATACCGTAGGTATTATTCAGTAATTGTGGTGATTTAATACAATTTGCACTTTATTTGATCTTTATTGAAAGCTTTTGTTTGAATAGGTTGCGTCTTTCTATAATTAACTACTTCGTTAATGAAATACTCAATTATACAATGTTGTGTTTGGGATAATGAAATTTGTGCGTTGTCAATTTACTGAAATATTTAATTAAAATTGTCAAGTCTGAATGAAGTTGTAATATGCGTTTTCAGTACCGTAATTATTTATAGGTTTCCTAAGTTGGTTTTATAATTAAACGTAATTTAAATTGATATTTTATAAAAGTTTCCGGTCGTACTTTTATTCTGATAGGTTTGCGCGATGTTCTGAATAGCTTTTATTTAGTAATTATAATTAGATATATGCGTGGTTATTCAAGGTGATGATTTTATTCACCTTTTAAGATGAGACGGTTGTTGGTTTTGCGTTTGAAATCGCTCTTTATTATTTCGCGTAATGAAGATGTGGTTTAATAATAGATTTGCAGGTTGTCTATTTATGGAATACGATGAGTTTTGCGTCTGGATAGTTGCGTTATTATAATATTTTGTGATTTTAATTTTTGCTTTTATTCTCGGAGTATTACGTTAGCTACTGCCGGGTTGTTGAATTAGAATTTTGATTTTGTTTCTAAAAAATTTCTAACGCTAGTAAATATTGTAATATAGTCTCAAGTGCGCTTAAAATTTGCGACTTTTTAATTGTCTTTAGTTTTTGTGTCTCAAAAATAATTTTTCTCAAGTTCTTATAAATCTTTTTCATATACAGAACAAAATAATGATAAAATTTCAATAACAGCTTGAAGATAATCTCTAGCAATTGCTAAATGATTATTTTTAAAAATTGCATAAAATAATGGTAACAATAGTCAATATTCATATATATATATATATATATATATATATATATATAATCATAAACTAGCAAATATCAAATGTGTTTGTTAAAAATAAAAATAAAATTCAATTGGTTTAAAGTAAAATGAACCTACACTAGTTGCTTTGTTGATTTCATTGAGTTCTCTTTGTCTTTGGTTTTCTTTTGGATTTGATCTATTCCTGTATCGCCCCAACTTCTGTTTTGTTCTGCCAAATTCGGAATTGAAATTCTAGACTACCAGTTCCTCGATTTTGGATTCGCTAGTGCCTTTTTGACATCCGTTACGACTGCGCCAGTTAAGGTTCGTGGCTGCGAGCGGTCCTTTTTAAAAGACTTCTCCAACTTCTTAACACATTTTGTGTTTATACAGAAATTAACATTGAAATTTGACAAGCTTGAACTGAATTATTCTAAGTCCAAATACATTAATTAATTGTACAAGGTGAGTTATCTACGAACTGCAATGTTAAAACTGAACGATGGATTAACTGTCGTCGACTGGGGCTCCCGGGCCTTTTATAATATCTCTACCCCCTCACATGTCTGTGGGAACTTGCAGACCTAATGTCTGCTTACACTTGACTCTATTCTTAATACAATGTTGCTATCTTAATGCTATTCATAATTACTTTGTTGCGAGCTTACTTCTCAGTAATCTCGGTACGTGACTGTCTGTGACCGCCTGTGACCTGACATCTGCAGTGTCACTTATCTCTGTGCTACAAAGTAGCGTTTCCGTTCCCATGAACGTTAATAAACTGAAATGAATTGTCCTTCATTTACATTGTTGCACATCACTAAGCGCATTTTCTAATATTTCTAATAATTCCTAATTATTAGTTTCTTTACATATTACGTATATAACAATTGGGGGATTACATAACTCGCATACCTAGGAATTACTGTGGTAGGTTCCCATATCTTTCCACAACGCAGTTTTTAAAGGTTTTAGCAAAAAGCTGTATCTGTCACGGCTAACTCACAATAACCTTGTAAATTTTTGAGTATCGCCGGAGACCAACCGACCCTCCTCCAATATCTTATAGCCAGCAAGGCTACTGCCACTTGCTGCGTCTTTTAATCGCCTTACTATAGTAGTATTCTTTGTCCCCTTCTATAGAAAAGTAATTTATCCAGATCCTGATATATTACAACAGTCTGCCTTGTCGACTTATTTAAGAGATGTTTTATTGAAAGACTATTCAGAATTACGTACAGCAACCAGATACCCACCTACTCCCTTAGCGACTAATTTTAGAAATGTGCTATTCAGAGACTATTCAGAATCTATTAAATTTATAATCCGCGCAATTGGAAACGAAGAACTTCCTCCCCAAAGATCTAATATGTTGTATATAGTTACTCGCGAAAACTATCGAAACGATAAGGCTTGTGGAGAAATTTGTTCAAAAATTGTTAATATTGTATCAAGTGTAACTATTGTAGTTATTTTTTTAAACATTTACATTTTCTATAATATTAAGTTTAACTCTAAAGTAAAACTGTAATCAATAAAATATTAATCCGCTCAGATTTTGCTAGTTTCATTGCTATTTTTAAAGTGTTTAATAAAGTCATTACTTACATCATATTTGAACATCAGATTATGTGACCAGCAGTCGCCATGCAAAATAACAGGATTGGAGTGCTTAGTCAGGTTTCTAAGGAATTCTGGCGCTGTTTTAACGCAGCTTTCGAAAGCTGCTTGGAGTTTGGCATTTTCTTCGTTTTGGTTTAACATTTTCAACACCTTATTACACTCGTTCATCCACATACCCATAAAGTCGCTTTTATCAAAGAACCCATTTAACATATCTACATCCAAATCTTTAGTTAGCCTTTTAAACTGAACCGGATCTTGGTCTTTCATAGCAAATGAAAGAGCATGAAAGCGTCCATACTCTTTCATCACTAAACCTATGTGATCTTCATTCATCGGTAGGTGTCGATTCCAGTGCTTAAATCCCGTTGTTCTTAAATCTTCAAGAATAAGAGCCTCAGTGCAGTCTTTTATTGTTGTCTTGTAACATTTCGCAAAACTTGGAAAAAGCGTTAAGTTTTTGGTAGTTAGAAATTGTTGAAACGACGGTATAATATTGTTATAAAAATAAATTTCTCTTTCGTAAATTTCACATATTGGAACGCCTTTTCTTATTGCGCTGTCTTTCACTGCACTTTTTACAACCAAGTTTAATATCTTTCCAGAAAAATCATTGACACCGCATATTTCAACAGCTGTAATAACTCCAAGGAATCCATCGCCTTTAATTGAAACATTGTTTCTTTTAACTTCAAATTCTTTTAGTCCGTAGTCACGGGCGATGTCATTTAATAGTTGCAAAATTTCAAAGTCAAAGTCTTCATTAAATTTAGCATTAACACTCATTGCGAAAGTGAACTGAACTGCCGTTGCTTAGGATTGATGATAAATAATAAACTATCATTTTTAATAAACACTATCAGAAATTGCTTTAACTTTTTTTATAAACTAATGATGAAAGAAAGAAAATATCTATTTAGAGTAATGCGTAATTATAACATCAATCCATGAACTTCTTACGTGTACAATAATTGATTTACAATTAAATTGTTTATAAAGTTCTTTTGATAAAAACTGAATTGGTATCAATATGAATATAAAATACTCCATAATATAATTATACAATAGTTCACTGGTGATTTCTGCTATGCAGTAATAAAGCGATTACATCACTTACATTACAGTAATAGTATATTGTACAACGAGCATGGAATGATTTATATTATCAAACTCCATACAACTCTGGATTCAACCTGGAGAAGTTGAGCAAGCATGCCCAAACAAATTCTGGATCCGACCTGGAGAAGTTGAACAAGCGTGTCCAAATAATTTCTAGATCTGACTTGGAGTATTTTAGTGAATACATGATGAATCCACTTGGCGCGAAATTTCTAAATCCTATTTGGGTAACTCAAAGAATAACTATAAACTGAAGCTAAACCAGCGAATAAGGAATATACGTGACGCAAGAGAAGATACACCTGGAAATAACTGGATCAGAAACTGTTCTGAATTGGGGGAACGAGACACGCCAAAAAGAGGCAACAGGTTAGACATTATAAATGTTTTGTTGCTTTGATGATTTTATTTCTAAATATTTAAAAATACTATATTCACGAAAATTTATGAGAGGGTCAACAAAAATCGTTTTGGCATATGTTATAATTTACCTAAAAATTTAAGGAAGATCGATGAACATTCATAGGGTTTCAAGTAATAATAAAAAAGGTGATTTTTGCTGGATTTTTGATCAATTAAAGGGAGTTATAATTTTTGGGAGAATCTAATTCAATTTTATAAAAAGGGTTCTATTCAACAACATTATAAACGCTTTGTACATTGTATATATTGAGAACATTATATAAATTGTGGTTAATTGTGTTTAGCTCAAGTACATAGGAAGTAAAGACAAAAAGGGAGATTAAGAGTTCTTTGTTGTCGTATCGTCGCAAGCTTCGTGCGTGGTTAAAACTGAGCTAGCCGAGGCATTGCAATTGAAATTGATAAAAAAAATTATTTCTTGAGATAAAAAGGAGGGCACCCGGTTATTGCAACGATATCATAACAATATATATATTTATATATATTATATATAAATATATAAAAATATATAAATATGGATTGTTCTCAAGCAAATGTTTAATACAATTTCTTAAATACTTTATATTCATGTAAAACAACAATTAAAAAATGTATATACTTACATCGTGCCCACAAGCACTTTTTAAAAAAAATTCTTGACAAGTAAGTACCAAGAAAATAATGTAACAGTAGACAACAGCAACAAAGAAACTAAACCATCTACTAAACGTAATGCATTTCGCAGCAGCGGTAAAAAGTTATGTAATAATGTCACACCTGAATAATAACGTAACTCTAAACGTTTTTACCAAAGCTGTTAAGGACAGTCAGTGCTAATTTTGTTTTATAATTAATGCCCAAACAATTAAAACTGCGGTATTAGCATATTGAAAACCTTTACTAAAGCAATTAAAATTTAGCAGATTGCTTCTAAACCAATTTTTTTTTATCTCCGTGTAACTTGAATACAACCACCTAAACATATTTCATCTATTTAAACTATATGTTATAATTAGAACCTAATTATGGAAAATTTTTCACACAATGAAACCAACTGTAAACAACATGTATTTATCTAAATTTCTTTTAAAAACCTAGAATGATGTTTAATTAATTTCTATCCCAAAAAATAAATTAAATATTTTCGTCTTACAAACTCCAGCGTGACCTAAATAGATAAAACCAACTAGGTGTACTGACTTAGAAAAAATCAACATATCAGTACACATAAATAATATATAATGCTGTGATAAGGGGTTGCTTAAGGGTGTCTTATATAGCGTAGGTCGTGCAGAAACCATAAATTATAATAGGAAGCAGAAAACTGCATTTATTTAGTAGAAAATTGAGTAATTGGGATAGTTTGTAAATACAGTATTGCCCGAAATAAACAGTACTGAAACTAAGTTGGCGGTGTTTTTATGCGTGCGCTGTCACACTCAAGTTAGCTAGTATAGACCTGTCAAGTAAACCTCAAACAAGTAATTAGTAGGGCCTAATTGTTAAAAATGGTGTTAAGTACAGAGGAGAAAGTGTTTCTGGTAGAGCATTATTTTCGTTCATACGGAATCGGCCGACGTAATGGTGCAAGTTTGCTATACGTGTCTGATCAATTCACACAAAGGTTTAATAAACGTTCTCCAAGTAATGCTGTAATTTTGAAGGTTATTGAAAAGTTTAGAAATACAGGTAGTGTATTGTGCCAACGAAAAGGAAACTCAGGGCGTCCCAGGACAGTTAACAACAACAATAACCATGAACGTGTTTTGAGCAAATCTTAGAAAATCCGAAAGTCAGCCAGGCAAGGACAGCGTTACAACTTGATTTAAAAAGAACTTCCTTTCAAAGAATCCTGAAGGAGCTGGGTACATTTTCGTATGTGATTCAGGTACATCAACAACTACATCCTCGGATTATCGCAGTAGAGTGGAATATTGCGCCAGAATTCTCGCGTTACAGTATGAAAATCCTGAATTTTGAAAAATGTTTGGTTTTCAGACGAAGCACATTTTCACTTGTCAGGCTATGTGAATCGTCGCACAAATCGATTTCTGGGCTTTGCCAGACCCGATGAGGTTCAAGAGGTTCCTTTACATAGTGAAAAGTGAATGTCTGGTGTGCTGTTTCCGGACACGGAATCATTGGTCTGTACTTTATCGAAGAGAATGGTAGGCAAGTCACACTTAATCAACAGAGGTACAGACAAATTTTAACACGATTTATCCCTGATCTACGTCAATTCTGTCGTGCACGTAACTTGGCATTTCGAAACCAATTTTTCAGCAGGACGGGGCAACTTGCCATACTGCTGCCGCAATTCGTCAATTTCTTCAAGAACATTTTCCAAGCAAATTCATATCACGATTTACTGACTTCCCTTATCCTTCACATTCTCCAGACCTCACACCTCCAGACGCATACATTTGGGTCATGGCTAAAAATGCCGTTTTCAAACGGGCACCACAAACCATCGATGAATTAAAGGATGCCGTTAGAGTCTTCTTCGCAGCCCTGAGACAACCCTTATTCAATAACATGACCAGAAACTTAGAACATCGTTATGAAGTCTGTCTCGAACGAGGAAGTGCACATTTAGAACATATAATAAAGTGTCAATAATATGTATTTTTTAAATATACAAAACAATTACAATTTCAGTACTGTTTAATTCGGGCAATACTGTAGTAAGCATTCATTACCCTGTATATAGAGTATAATTAGTTTTAAGCGACGCAAATAAACACATCTTATAACAATAGGACGCATAGTTAGCATAGAAATAGGTAATTCATGCATTAGGTAAATAACAAATATTTAACACCCGGTATATAAAGCTTTAATAATTTTAAGTAATGCAAATAACGATATTTTTCAGTAGAAGCACGCGTATTTAGAATAGAATGTTAATAAATGTAATCAAACACGCATTCAAAAGGTTTCTAATTAGTTATAATATAATGCGAAGATAAGAAATAAAACTTAACAAAGCCTTGTGTAAGTGCGTAGAAACAATCAACATTTTTGATAGTAAATGTAATTAAGGATGCGTAAATAAAAAAACATACTTGAAAATCGAAATTCAAATTGCATCAGGTATTTTGTATAATATGGAAAACGCGATTATTTACTCAAAATAACGTATGGTAGATAACGCAGCATCTGTAGCAAACAACCATTACTCGAAAAGCCAAGTATATTACATCAGAAAACCACTTCAAGTGTAGGAAATACAAAGACCTCTTTGGTTAAGATTAGCGACGGACTTGTAAGCCAAGCCCACATACAAGTGAGATCAGCCCATATATTAACAGCGACAATGATAACGGAGCTTAGTTTTAACTCAACATGGCCAAGCTGTGTTACTCTGAACCTAAGAGTCACGCGTAATAATTTTTAATGGTGAAAATGTATAGTGCTACGAATATGAAAATTTCTATTGCCGATTAACGGAACCAGAGGGTGATGGAAATAATTTGAGGCTGATGATAATGATCCAGAGATTCAAGTGTATAATAAATCCGAGTGTATGGATTATCTTAGTTGGTTGATAATATTTCAAATGTGTTGATGACAATAATTCTGAATTGATGTTTGTTGATAATGGATGCGTCGATAATCTTGGTACAATTTTAAGTGGCGAGAATTAATAAAGTAGCTCGAAGTAAGCAGAGCAGGTTAGATCTTATTAGTTTTAGACATCTTTTTTATTTGAATTTGAATATTGAATTTGCTTAATTAATATAAACTAGTGTAACAGAGTCAGCAACGGACTTTGCATATGTTAAAAGTACGTGAGATAATAAAGGGGTTTTGAACGTTCCAGGCTTCTTTGATAAAAAGAGTAGTTTTTGGTGACTTTAGATTGATTGCAAAGTATATGAATTTTGAGATAAATAAGACTTATGATATTGATTGATTGAAGAGTGTATTTTAATAATTTTCAAAACCAGTACATAATATTTCTTTTCATTATATGGAATTAATTAACTTCATTTTATAATTCAAACAAAGGGATAATCATAAAAAAAGTAAAAAAAGAAGAAAAATTGATCATCGTAACGTTGTGCACTCTGTGTAAAATAATAATAAAAGCTAGCCGTGGCAGAATTATAAAATTAGTGGGAGTAGAATTTGATTAGCAAAACACAGAGAGGTGGAATCAAGTAAGAAAACGCCATTGAAACCGAATACGGCGTTATCATATCAAGTTTTTATTGGACGGCCCAATGTCGGGGCACGAGAGTTCCAATTAATACATAGCAATATATATATATATATATATATATTGCTATGTACTCCTGGATTTCAATCTCCGACGTTGGGCTGTTATATTAATTATGCTATGTTCCCTTTAATTAATCGCGGTCTATCGTTTAGGCGACCATATAAATATTGCTATGAACTCCCTCCCGGAAATTAACTGGATTTTATCTTGAACCTACCTTGTCGACCAATAACAAAATTTGATATGTTACTGCCTTACTCGTTATCAATTTCGTATTCAACCTATAGCTTCTCCTTTATTGTTTAAATTATCAAATCACTCCCATTAACTTTATCTTATGACCTCGACTAGCATTTATTTAGAATTATAAAATGAAGTTAATTCAATTTATATAATGAGTCAAATATTATGTACAGTTTTTGTAAATTATTTAAAATACACTTTTCAATTAATTAATGTTGTAAATCTCATTTATCAAAAATCACATACTTTTTAATCAAATCCATAGTCACCAAAAAAACCTATTATTTTTTTACAAAAGAAGTGTGGAACGTTCAAAACCTCTTATCCTATCACGCACTTTATACGTATTCAAGTCCTTTGTTTTGGTGGACTTCGTCACATTAGTTTATATTAAGCAAATTCAATATTCAATATTTAAATTCATATACAAAATAACGTTTTATAACTAAAAATCTAACCTGGTTTATTTTCTTCTTGGAA
The DNA here is from genome assembly GCA_036346225.1 of Platerodrilus igneus. NCBI lineage: Eukaryota > Metazoa > Arthropoda > Insecta > Coleoptera > Lycidae > Platerodrilus > Platerodrilus igneus. The sequence goes on from JARFIW010000002.1 coordinate 8,283,158, forward strand.
TTGACGCATCTATTGTCAGCTAATATTTTCCATGCATTATACCATCCACTAATTTAAAATTATTATATACCCATTCGAAATATGAACCATTGCATTTAAATTATTGTCATCACCCTCTGGACTACCATTATTAAACTTAGCTTATGCCCCCAAATTATTGTCGTCTCATTTAGACTTATCATTTATTCTCATCAATTTCCCCAAACTTAGAATTGGATTATCATCTTCCCCAGACTTGAATTACATTTATTCTCCACGGACTCAGAATTCTTATTATTCTCTTCGGACTCGGAGTCCTATCATTAATATGTTTTAGTATAAATTAAATTCCCCAAAATCTACTTACGTTTAATCAGCAATCGTAATTTTCATATTAGTCGCACTAATACAACTTTTCACTTTAAATTATTTTTACGTGTTGAACTAATATTCAAAGTGGCGCACCCCGGCCTTTGTTGAGTTGAAAACTGAGTTCGTTATCACTGTCCCTGTTAATATATCATTGATATCCTACTCCGTCAGTGGGTATGGCTGACAAGCTCGTCACTCATTTTAACCAATCAAATCTTTGCATTTAAAGTAGTTTCTGATGTAATATTATTTGCTTTCAAATAATTGTGAACTGCTCGCAGGTGCCTGGTTATCATACATGCTGCGTTTTGACGAATCTAATCGCTTTTCCATGTTGTACATAAACAACTGATGCAATTTGACTTTTAATTTTCCTATATGCTTGTTATTTACGCAATTTTTAATCACCTTTCTTTATCACAATTATTAACTACTTGTACGCATTTACACTATGCTTCTCGAAGTTCTATTTCTTATCTCCGTATTAACCTAATTGTTTGGAACTCTATTGAATGCGTGTTTAATTACGCTTTATTATGTTTCCTTATAAGTACGCGTGCTTCCACTGAAAAATATCATTATTTGCATTGCCTAAATTAACTAAAACTCTATCTACAGGGTGTTAAATATTTACTATTTACCTAATGCATGTATTTCTTTTTTCTACGCTAACTATGCGTTTTCCTGTGTCTATTTGCGTCGCTTATAACTACTTATACTTTATATACAGGGTGTTGACTGCTTACTGTTTACAAACTATCTCCATTTCTCAATTCTTTACTAAATAAATGCAGTTTTCTGCTTCCTATTGTAATTTCTAATTCTTAAACGACCTTTACTATAAGGTACACCCTTAAACAGCCCCTTATCACAGCAATATATATATATATATATGTATAAATTAATAAGACGAAATAATAACTTAGACTTTTTAAGTAAAGACCAAATGATCATTTTAAATCGAGCTGTGTGTGTTTATGTGTTTACAAGAATATGTTTCATCGCTTATTTTTACATAAATATAAGTAATTTTAAATTTTGTATGCATACCTGTTTACAGGAGTAATGAAATGAAGCTTTATTAAAATAAATTTAGGTGATCCATTGAACTGCTATTTGTTGTTTTCTTTGTGTACGCATATGAGGTAGCATTTTGTAAAAAGAACTACATTTCACCAGGAAGTCAACGTAATTAAAATCTCCCCGAATACTCGTCATCCAGAGGATTTTTACTAGATTTGACCACATTAGATGAGTTGGCGCCCCATAATTTACAACAGGTTGAAAGCAATTCTAGTATGAGTTATTGAAAAGGTAGCGTAAAATTATATCTAGGAAATTTTTCCATTTTTCAATTTTGATCTACGTTCTTTGGGAAACCACTCGCGCACTACTCTAGTTAGCCGGTGTCTCCTAATTTGTTACGGAATTTTCGCCATCCTGGGCAATTCTAAATTTAATAACTTAACGCCACATTTACCGGTAACAGATCATAAACACAGTAACAGCAATAAAAATTCGATTTTAAATCTTACTAATTCACATTACCTATAAATAGAGAAGGGAAGAAATAACTGATCGAGGGTGATGGTAATTGCTACGTTGCCAAAGCTGAAATTCGATTGTACGAAAAATTTAACATACGAAATCCGAACACCGTTCAAAAGAAACCTTCCGTACACGGAATAATGGATTTGATTTTTTTGTATACGTGATAAAATGGAACGCTTTTGAGAATTGATGGTGTGAGCAAGTTGAATTGACCAATAATTATATTGACCTTTTGTTTACTTGAACTTCTGTCGATACAACACGTACTTGGTGGTAAGTACATATCGTAAATCTATACCTAAGATCAAAGAAGTAAAATTTATCTGTTTATTTACTTTCATAAGATATCTTAATTTACTACTATCTTAAGCACATAAATCTTCTGCACGCACTTCCGTGATGAATAAGAGCAATAATATTTTATAACAACTGATTATTATCAAACAAGATAAGCGCTATACGCACACGAGGAGCGTGTTTCTATAAGTTTATGGGTATACCTGATTCTTTATTTGTATAAATAAATATAGTTTATTTTACAAATCAGTCTAGTGACCTCACTGGCAGTAATTTTTGTAGACAAATGTAATTCAAAACTATGTACGTGTATTGTTTAAGAGAAAAAAAATGCGACCGGTTGGCATCCGTTTGCGCTATTGACACTAGAACTTTGCTAAATTTTATTTCATTTTAAATTTGTTGACTTGTTACCAGACATAAAAACCTTAACAAGGTTAAATTCAATTTGGCCCGTGTCCTTAAATCAAAACCTGCTTCTTTTTGTTCTGTTTCCTGCACGTGCAAAAGTGGATCAAATTTTAGATTTCTTTCTCGATCAAAATAACCCCTATATAAGGGAAAAGCTGTTGAGGCTTGGCGCCCTACATCTGATTTTCCAATGCTCCACCCGAAGGTACTACATTGGCCAGGAAGCAAGTTTTTTTTTACTTGAAAAATTTTGAATTTTGCCAAACCCTTGCTGTTCCAAGCAAGGTAGGTATTTTTAACGTGCGTGACAACACACACACACACACACACACACACACACACACACACACACACACACACACACACACATACACACAGACACCATTATACCTCTCATCCAAACGAGGGCGTATTTTTGTGAAAAATGCTCGCTTAACATTTTTCAAGCGGACCGTGTCGGGATTCGAACCCGGGAACTTAGGCGTAGTAGTCACACGCATACCAACTACACCACGAAGCTGCCTGCGGCTTGGTGTCGGCGGTTGTGGGTAGAGCCTGAATTCTTAGGCAGGGTGTTTGAGTTTTGGATATCTTTCCAGACTATTATTTATTATATATATATATATATATATATATATATATATATATATATAGATACGATTTACATATATACGAGTTAAAACAATTATAGAGACTATATATACATAGGCTAAATCAGTCCTTCGCTAAACTTCGTGAGGCGGCTATCTTTTAGAAGTCGTCGTGGCTTGCAGCAAGCGCCGAGTGTAGAAAGCGCCGGCGTCGTAATACAGCATACCATTTGTTGCGGCGTAAGCAGGCTATGACATGAGCACTGGTAGTTAAGGTATGGATGTAGGAGGCGGCGGCATCGTGATGCAGCGCACCACTCGTTGAGGCAGCAGTGTTGTGATTTAGAGCATCGCTCGTGGAGACGTAGACGTTAGCAGGCTATAAGTTGAGCACTGCTTGCTAAATGCTGGTGTGAAAGGTGGCGGGGACGTAATGCAGTGCACCACTCGATGAGACATCGGCGTAGTGATGCAGCGTACCCTTTTGGAGACGTTGGCATCAACAGGCTATGGATTAAGCACTGCTAGCAAGGGTTTAAATGTACGAGACGTCGTCGTCGTGATGCGACGCATCACTCGTCGAGGCGCCGGCGTAAGCGGGTTATAAAGCAGCGCCGCTAGTGCTAGAGAATATGGCAGGCAGTAGGTGAGCACTGCTAGTTGATTCCTCGGGCCATGGAGAGCTCCAGATGAATGCATATTGCTAAACTCGCTATCTTATTTATACTCTTTGCTCCTTATGTTTGCTGTGTAGGAAAAGTTTATTAAACGTTAACCAATGAAAATGCAGGATTTAGTTTAGGTATCTATAAGAAGTCTATAGAACCTTAACCAATGGAAATACTGGGTTTAGAGCAGTACATTGGAATTTTCCGGTGTTCCACGGGATTGTTCTATTCTTAGCATGTGCACTTTGATATAGGTAACAGACCCCGTTGAAAAGTTTGTGTAGCTAGGTTAATGCGTTGCGGTGGAGGCTCTAGTGGGTGCTGGACTTCTTTCTTTGGCTTAGAACTCAATATCGCCTCGTTCAGGTCGAATTTGGTAACCTTTGAATTGAATGAGGTCTGGTGGGTTCCGGGTTATTGTGATCGTAACCATGTTGCCGAGCGTGGTGGTCAGCATATCTAGGCCTGTAGCAGTGTAGATGAGGTCAAGAGGGTCTCGTTTGAGACATGCGCCCAATGACATGCCTTTCTGGTCGTGCAGCTTGCACATGGTTAAGCAGATCGACGAGGGCTGCGTAATTGGCTTGTGGTTTGCTTGGATTAGTGTCCAGTGGCAAAAGGCGGTTTTTGCAGATGCTGGCCGTGGTAGTTGGCTGTACTGGCCAATTAACCACTGGTTTAAATTCTTCCCGAAGGTTTCTGGGCAAGAATTCGGCTGCGAACTGTTGAGTTGTAGTTGACGTGGGTGGCCGTTGGCGGTGACGGGCGACACCATTCGTTTCCAGTTGAGCGTCTTACGGTTTTGTGCTCCGAAGTGTATGAAGTCATGTTTGTAGTCCATTACCACTTTCTGGCGTTGCCCCGGAATGACATCCTCTGCCAGATTGGTTACTACCAAAGAGGTTTCATATTCCTTCACGTTTCCGAAAATAAATAGCGTGCGACAATTGACTTTCATTGCCATTTGTGTACCTGTTTTGGTTAGATCGGCGGAGGTATGAAAGGGTTCTACCTGTGAACCTGTCCGTAATCGATCTTGCCTGAACATATATGACAAAGCTCCTGTATCTAGTAGCGCGTTGAATGCCCTTTTGTGTATGGTTACGAGAATCCTTGGTAGAGGATCGTGGGTTATATTTAGTCGCGCCAGTTCCTTTCACCCTGCCGTGCTATGGCTTGTCGTTGTTTGCGTGGTGCATCGTTTTCCGATGCTTTAGTTGGGCAGTCTCTGTGCCAATGTCGTTGTCAGCCAAAGCGGCATCTTGGCAGTTGCTACATTGTGGGAGGAGGTATAGCTGCTGGCGTGGGGCCGGTTGTTCCTTTTCTTGGATATTTCCGTTCTCTTCTATCCTGGAGAGGCGGATGACTATTTCCCATAGAGTTGTCAGCAAATAACATTGGATTGGATTTCTCAACGTTGTTAGGAGGAGGTCCGTGGACAGCTTTGTCTTGTGGTTGATCTCCATCTGTAGGCGGCGTGCTTGCCGTACCCTAAAGCTGAAGAAGGCAGCTACCGGTTAAGTTGCCGTTTGTTTCTGTCCATAATAGTCTGCGGCTATTTTCGATCAGATGGTTAGGCTGTTGTATTTCTCCAGGAAAAACTTCCTAAACTCGCTGTAGTTGGGCTAACGCATCGAATGCTGCCCGCCATGTTGCTACTTGGCCTTGCAGTTGGCGGTTGTTATTGGTACGTCTGTCCCCATTACTTCAATCTGTTGAAGGATTTCTGCTGGCTCACCCAAAATAGTACCGGAAAATGCAAGTTCTTTTGTTTCGATGGTCGCTGTGGTGATATGGTGGTGGTGTTCCCCTAGCGTCTTGATTGTAACTATTTTGATGGGTTGTTACAGTCGCAGAACTGTTTGTGGTTGTGTGCTCTTCTGAGCTGGGGTGGCTAATTAGTTTCCAGCTGGGTGGTGGTGATTTTTTGATCTCTCCTACCTTGGGCATGTTGTTTGGTCCGTGCAAGCTTGCTATTTGCAATATCTTCGGCGAAAATTGCCCAATCACGTTGAACGCCACTTGTTACGGCCTGACCATTATTTATCATATATACAGGATTTACATATATACAGGTTAAAACAATTATAGAGACAATATATCAGGTTAAATTAGTTCTTCGCCAAACTTCGTGGGGTGCCTATTTTTTGGAAATTTATACCGGGCGTACTTGTTAAGTTTGTATAATTTGAGAATAACATAAAAAAGGTTTAGCATAACGTTTTTTAATTAAAGTAGTTGCAATTTAATGCAAAATCGCGCCTATTTCAAAAAGTTACCCCAACAAGATATTAACCGGTTTGAATAAAGCAATTTTGGGAGAGACGGATAGGTGTTTGAACATTGGGGTACGTGAATTTACGGAAGCGGTTGTTTTTCGGAGTGTGCTACCGCGTGGTTTCGATGTAGTGCTCGAGTTTCTCGTCCTTTTCCTTTTGGGCACTAATTAAGTATTGGATACAACAAAGTATCAGCAATTTAATAAAACCGAAACACTAAAACTCTAAGAGGAGCTCGCCGCCGGAGGCCCTGAACTGTAAGTGTTATTAGTTTTATAATATTGTACATAGAAATTTGTACAATTGAACTTTAAAGATTAATTAAGAGTCTTGGAAATAGCATTGAATGGTTTACCTTCATCTGCAGTTACATCTACGAACCGCAGATATCAGTATTCCGTTCTTTTGTTAATGATTACAGCATCATTTTGTAATAAAACACTTTTTTTTTATCTAAATGGATATCCCAACCATGTTGAAATGTTAGCAGTCACTTCTCATTTTTGCACCAGTAGCTTCTAGAATTAAAAACTGTAATACTAAAGATAGGTTGTAGCATTTTAAATCTGCTGTAACCTTAGTTATTATCTCTAGACGAAATCAACCTTATCATATCCCTTATCCTAATTAAATGTTATCCCCTCACCAGTTTTAAAGCAAACGATTTAACCGTTGTACATATACTCACATCATATTTAAACATTATGTTATTTATCCAACAGTCCCCATGTACAAATGACTGAATTTGGATGTTTAGTAAGGTGTCTAAGAAATTCAGGTGCTTTATCAACGCAGCTTTTGAAAGCCTTTTGGGTTTCTTCATTTTCCGTGAGGTTCAACATTTCCTTTACCTTATTACACTCATTCATCCACATACCCATAAAGTCGCTTTTATCAAAAAATCCATTAAGCATATCCTCATCTAAGTCTACTGTAAATTTTTCAAATTGAACAGGGTCTTGATCTTTCATAGCAAATGAAAGAGCATGGAAGCGCCCATACTGCTTCATCACCAACGCTACATGATCTTCATTCATGGGTAATGCGCGTTTCCAATGTAAAAATCTCTTGGTTTTAAATTTTCGAGGATAAGCGCCTCATTTCTAATTTCTGCGGTTGCTCTGTAGCATTTTGCAAAGCATGGAAAAGGCGGTAAGCTCTTAGTAATTAAAAATTGTTAAAAGGCCGGTATGATGCAGTTATACATGTAAATTTCTCTTTGATAAATTTCAGCTATCGGAACACCTTTTCTAACTGCGCTATTTGTTACAGCACGTTTTATGACTAAGTTCAGTCTTTTATAAAAATCACGGCTGCTTATTTCAACGGCTGTTATAATCCCCAAGAATCCATCGCACTTTTCTGAACCATTTGTTCTTTTAATGTCAACATTACCTAAACAATGCTCAACGATAATATCTTTTAATAACTTTGTAATTTCAAAGTTAAGGTCATAGTAACCTTCCATAAGAGCACTCATTGTGAGATATAATCGAACTAAACCTTTTGGTATTTCAATGCCATTTTATAAAATAGTTTTATTACTGTTATGATGAATAATCATAACGGTTAATATTAGAGTAAACAAACTACTCATAATCATTTCATTAATTTATGGTGATAGCATACAAAAATTTCCTGTTTGTACTGCAATATAAATATATCATACTAGTGTTATCTAGTTAGAATGAATTTTACGGACATCAAACGTATAGCAAAAAGATAAGGTGTGCGGAAGAAGACCTCCGTATAGAAAATGGAAAGAAAGCGTTTAGATGGCAGAAATATATAAGGAATTTATATGCAGGACAAGAACTAGAAGCACTAGAACAGGAATCAGATATTGAAAATGATGCCAGCAGCATAACTTTATGCCACCTTTATTATTTGTCAGTTAAATTGGCATTTTCCAACTACAGCTCAAAACTACATTTGGATCTGTGATGAGTAACCACAACTTAGTCTCATGCGTATCTATTTCTTGCTTAATCTGTGTTCCTACTTAACGATGTCCTAAAGATTATAACCTTGCAAATGTCAGTTGATTTTTGGCAGATAAACCTCTTTTCTGTATAATTTCATCTGAAGCTTAAAAACTATGAAATTTTTTAAAGTGGAGGTATGTTGTTTTTGTTGATTTTTATTTGCAGATCATAAATATACTAAACTACTTGCGTAAATGTGAAAGGCTTGTATTTTGCGCCTTTTTATTTAAAAAATTGAAACTTTGAGGGGTTATTTTATGCCAACGCAGTGTTGACATTCTTTGACACAAAGTTTCCCCATCACATTAATTTTACTTTTTCGTAATTGACAGTACGTGGTACAATGTTGTACTTATTTTTCCTTTATAGGTACATAAATGAACTACCATGCCACGAAATCCAGTCAAAAGGCTAGGAAAACGTTTATACATAAACTATACACCTGAAAGGTTACAACAGGCATTGGATGAGATTTCAATCAAAAGTATTTCCTTACGACAAGCCACCGAATAATACAGCATACATAGGAATACATTAATGAACAAATTAAAACTGCTTCATACGGGCGTGCCAGGTTGTCAAAAGATCTTTACAGATGCAGAAGAATCGGAATTTGTTAAGCATATTATTACAATGTCTGCATTTGATTTAAAAGTCATTGTGAAAATGTATTTTGACAAGGCAGGTAAAAAGGAAATTTGCTTCAAGAATAACATGCCAGGTATAGATTGGGCGCAATCCTTTATAAAGCGTCATAAAAATGTCCTAGCACACCGGGTTGCAAAAAATATATCACGTCCGCGTGCAGCTTATGGGGCATGGATCGCACTCTCGGCACCCTGATCTAAACCGTAACCACCACCTCCACAACCACCACCACCACCACCACCACCACACACACACACCACCACCACAACCACCACCACAACCACCACCACAACCACGACAACCACCACAACCACCACCACCGCCACAAACACCACCACAACTACCACTACCACAACCGACATCACCACCACCACCACCACGAACACCACCACCGCCGCGACCCACGTCCCGTTCCCACGCGGCCCAGGGCCTGACCCTGCGCGGCCCACGGCCCAACCCCACGCGGTTCGTGACCAGGCCCACGCACCCCGAAACGCACCCGCGGAAAGTTAGTATAAAAGACGTATTTTTTCAATATGGGTTTAGCCTTAACTGTATTCATGAGAGATGTACACCAAAGAATTATTGACAATGGCACTAAGAGAACTCCAGCAGGGAACTATAGATACCTGCTTTGCTAGTATAAAGTATAAGATACCAAGAAGAATATTACGAAAACATCTCGAAAAATTTTATCTTCTAAAAAAAGATAATGTTGCGGCAGATATGAAGCTAGATTTTAAAATACCGGTACAGAACTTTAATGAATACTTGGTTTCCAGTGCTGCCAAGATGGGTAAACACGGTATGACGTCGTAGTACAAAGTCCAGTTTGAGGGTTCTCTAGAACATTCTAGAAACGTATTGAAAAAGTCATCGCCAAGTCAAGGCCAAGCCAAGGTCAAGTCAAGGTCAAGTCAAGGTTAAACCAAGGTAAAGTCAAGGTCAAGTGAAGATCAGGTCATGGTGAAGTCACGCACACCCATATATTTATAGTGTACCCCCAGCCCAAATAGCGAACTGAAGGTTATCTAATACATGCAAACCATTAAACAGGCTAAATTGTGATTAATTAAAAAAACAAGCGCACCGTGACGGGTATACCAAAAACAAATTGCAACAATTTAACCGAACTTGTTTGTTGTGTTTTAAGACCGCCACGACCATCATGACGGCCGCCCCATGGCGGCCATCCGAGGAACCCTGCAATTAAGGTGATGACGAAGACAAAATCGATGTGAATTGTAGTTCTGACTTCCAGCAGGTGGGGTTGGACCTGTCTGACCGCAGAGTCTACAAACAGAATGATTGAATTAAAGCACACCCATATTTATAGTGTACCCTACAGCCCAAATAGCGAACTAAAGGTCATCTAATACATGCAAGTCATTAAACAGACTAAATTGTGATTAATTAAAAAACAAGCGCACCGTGACGGGTACACCAAAAGCAAATTGCAACAAATTAACCGAACTTGTTTGATGTGTTTTAAGACCTCCACGATCATCATGACAGCCCTGGCTCTAACATGGTGGCCGATGACCAATTGACCACATGACTGCATGAGGCCACATGGCCATATGACCATATGACCATATGGTCACATGACCATATGACCACATGACCATACAACCACATGACCATATGGCCACATGGCCATTTGGCCACAGCCACCATGTTAGAGCCAGGGCTGTCATGGAAACCGCTAAATGCTATGTATTGTTTACTTATTGTCATGATATTTGAATGCAAGGTAGCACAGTGCATTAACGTTTACCACATAGCCCAGTCGCTAGACTTTAGATGTTGAGTTGGAACTATGCCGCAAGCACCATGGATCTAGCTTTCGTCAGAAGCACATGCAAAGGGCTCAATTATCACAACATAATATGCAATTATAACAACATAGTTAACTGTATAGCTGTATATTTCGGAATTTACAACACTACGGTCAAATGTTATTAATCATGAATGTGATGATTATACAAATCGATAAAGTATATTTAAATATATTAATAATTGTCTATGCAAAATATAAATATAACCCATTTTCAAATTCTAAATCAAAAACCAAAACGGCGCTAGATATAAATATAGAATTACATCAAGCGATGCGTGTTACTAAAATAATGATATAATCACATTTACAAATTTTTTATATTTTCCACAGTTTTCAAGTTATCACCAAAAAAACTAAAACGGCACTACATACTAATATGACAATTGCTCCAATCAATGCGGTATATTCAAATATGAAAATAATTTTCTTTACAAAATTTAGTCATCTTTAGCCGTTTTCGTGCTATCTGTAAAAAACCAAAACGGCACTACGTATCAAAATAACAAGTATACCGATCGATGTAGCATCCTAAAGTATAAAAATAATTAACTTTACAAAATTTAGTTATCTTTAAGCGTTTGAATGATCACGCCTATTTATAAACAATGGACTAATCTGACGACACCGTTTTAGCCGTGTGCATATGATGACGTACAGGCTCTTCTTAAATAAATTCTACTCTACCTAGCTATATAGTTATATTTATAGTACATATTATTCTACTATCATTATTATTCTATATTATTACTCTACTTAAATATAGTTTACAGTAAAATTTGTGATTAGGGTTTTACCCTGTTTATTTCAGACGAATAAATAAATAATTTGTTGTGTGTGTGTCTATATATATATATATATATATATATATATATATATATATTACTGTGTAGGTTCAAAGTCAACGTGTGGAAATAGTCCAAAAAGGTATTAACGACTCTGTAGACAGGAAAATAATTATTTATTTATTACGCTTCAAATCAATAATTTGCATATGTTAGTATAAGACAAGGCAGACGAGTACATACAGAAATTTTTAGTGTTAAACGACATATTTTTATGTAGCTTCAAAGTAATAATTTGTATACATTAATTTAAGGCAAGGACAAGTAAGATCAATGACAAGGTTGACTATTGCATACAACCTGTATAATACTAAAGCTTCGCGGTAGGTATAAATCAATAATTTGTATACGTTAATGTAAGACAAGGTTGACTATTGCAGGCAAACATGTGTATATTAAAGCTTCGCGTTATATAAAAATCAATAATTGATGCAACGGATATTTGTTTGGCTTCGTTACCTAAAAAGTACGTTAATTTAATTCGTAGAAGCCTACAAAATAACATAACCAAACGGTCGAGGAATTCAGGGAATGAGAGCTTCAAGTAAATAAATATGTCTTTGAAAGGTAGGAGACGATGCGATAACATTTCAAGGTATTGTACAACGGAAAAGCCAGGTTAACGAATAGTATGTTATTTTTAAAGCAAAAATGAATAATTTTAAAGAACAGAGAATTGTTAGGAGGCAACTAAGGGAGACAGAGAATACATCAGCTGGTAGAAGGACAAGCAGTTTTCAAGCGCGTGACAGACGAGTATATTTTAAAAACAAATGGGTGAAACAAAAATGCAAGATGTTTTTTTGACGATATCGATTTTCAGGGTGCACATTTAGCGAGGGAACGGTAACCGTAGACAGCAGGTAAATATGGGGCTCGATGAAAGTAGGGAAACACGACTGAGACAGAAAATAGTGGTTATGAACGCATGATTGCAAGGAGAATAGAGACGCGGGCTTTATGGGCGTGTTTTGCAGGTTGTTAGAGATATGGAGAAGAATAATTTTCTGGGTACGCGTCGACGGTTGTAACTGGTAGATAGTTTTTTGTGGTAAAGCTGTGGTGGAACGAATGAAATTCTCAGTTTTAAAAGTTCGTTGTGTTTTGAGTGGAGAAATTTGGAGAATTGTTTGTAGCGAGTGCGATAGTTCAGCGAAAACGGTGGAAACACGCGACTAGAGAAAAGGTTTGAAGATTATAAAAGCTCTTGCCAGGGGTGGAGGAGCTCTCTTATTTTTTGATTCGCTTCGAGTACACTAAATAGCATCGAGAAGACATCTTAATTTAAAATTAAAAGTCGCAACATAGTGCAGTCCGCCGTATAATTTTTACAAGTGTTATAAATGCACGAGTTGGTGCTAACAAGTTAAACGGTCTGAAAATAAATTATTATAAATAATTGTACGAGTAAAAATAGGATGCTACTGAGGTAAGCAAACCTAGTATTTCTTAAACGAGAGTGCTGATGGCACGTTAAATTGAAATTGGAAAGCGTCCACTAGTAACTGGGGAAACTGGATGAACGAGTTCAAATGGAGTTGATGTCCATTCAGGAGTTAGAAATTGGAGGAAATCCAAATACGTGAGATTGGTGGAGGTCATCTAAGGGGTGGCGCGTCCGAAGAACACACCAGGTACAGATTTTGTTTTATTGTTGAATTGTGGTAATGGTATTGTGTTATAAATTTATGTGTGATTAGAATTAGGTGGTAAAAATTTTATGAACTTAAAATTAATTTGATTAACGTACATAAAAGACAATTTTCAATTACTATTTGAGTGGGTAAAAACAGGAATAATAAATTTTGATGTAAAGAGTAAACGGGTCTTTAGAGTAATTTGAGTATGCAATATTTTATGCATATTAGGGAAAAAGGTTTATGCTGAGCTCACCATAGACTAAGAAAGGGTAAATTTAGGGTTTCACGATAGGCCCATCTACTTTGAAATAAAAATGTTGAAGTGTAATAATTCACAACAATTTAGATTGAAGAAAAGAGTAAAATGTTTTACTGTAAATATAAAAGTGTAAATATTGAGATTGTCTGAATAATTATTTATGTCATACGAATAAAAAGGTGTATGTTTGTCCAAGGAGTTTATTTTATTTTTGTATTTTGTTGTGTGTAATATAAAGGTGTTAAAAGAATGTGTAGTTGGGGTAAGTATATCACAGGAGGTAGTGCTCAGAGCTAGCCGAGGAAGATCAAATTGGGAAAGCAGTTTGAAGCAATTTGGTGGAGTTGGATTGGAGCCCAGACAGGTTTGTAGAAATATTGGGGCATGATTTTTAGGGTTTCCTTTCAGAATAAGCTCAGGAATAATGGCTCCCAACGATAAGGCTCGAATTCATCCGGATAATCACACAGTAATATGTATATTGCTGTGATAATGAGTTGTTTAGGGGTGTACCGAGTAGTAAGGGTCGCGTAGTAACTGAAAATAGCAATGGGAATCAGAAAACTGCATTTATTTAGCAGGAAAATAAATAATTTGCACATTATGTAAATAGCAAGCATTTAACACCCTGTATATGGACTGTAATTAACTTTAATCAATGCCAGTAAGCATATCTTTCAATAATAGAACGCATATTCAGCAGAAAAATAATCATACATGTAATTAAACTACGTTGAGGAATGTTCAACAAATTATAAAATAAATACGCAAAAAATAAGATAAAACCTAGTAAATGTTCATGCAATTACGTTGGAACAATAAGCGCTTTGATAAGAAAACGCATTTTCAAATATGAGTTTAAATAAGTACATAAACGAAAACATCATTTGTGTTACATCATTTATTTTTGTACAATTCTCCAAAAAGCTTTATATACACAAAACAACAGACATAAGCTAAAAGTCCAGCTACGACAACAAAGAAACAAGGGGTAACCGTACTGAATTATTGGTTCAAACATAAGGAGTACAAAGCAGAGCATTGGCTTTCGATTGAAGATAATGAGGGGATGTTGATCCACAACACGAAACAACTCATCAGGAGATCACAGATCAGACCTACCTAGGTTTAAGAAATCTTTTCAATCTTAAATTTTATCACTGAATATATAAATTTTCTCACAAGTTTGTAAGGAGTCTACAAGAACGTTGAATATGTTGAAACTTACGTAAAAATCATAAAAGGCTCTAGAACGTTTTAAATTTTTTTGTAAAGGTGTCGTTCTTGGTGACTTTAAATTAAGTTAAAAAGGATATAAATTTTGGAATAAATAATCCATATAATATTAATTGATTGAAGAATGTATTTAAAGAATTACAAAAATTGTGAAGTGTAAATATTATTTCCTTTCATTATATGAATGTTGATTGACTTCGTTTTATCAATTCAAACAGGTAACCATAAAGGGGTAAATAAAAATTGATCATCGTAACGTTGTACACTGTGTAAATTGAAAAGGATTAGCCGTGTCATAATAAAATTAGAGGATTGGAGAAAACACAGAGCGGTGGGGTTCAGCTGGACGTTTATCACATCGGCGTACGGCGTTATCATATCAATATATATATATATATATATATATATATATATTGCCGTGGAACGTCCTTTTTGGTCACATGAACTGGTACTTTCAAAAAAACATTCGAGCTCATGCTCTGGTACCCAGTTAAAAAAAAATATTTTCAAATATACAAATTCACAAATTTTTCTTACCCGCTTTCTGCTCTATCAAATTAATTTCTTCAGCAGCTTCCCTGGTTAGCTCAGCTGTGCTTCTTCTCGTATACCTAAATTCACTCTCATTCTCTTTACCGTTCACACACCATTCAATAAAATCACAAAATAATACAACAATCATACAATATTTATTAACCACTATTTACAAATAATAATTCAAAGTTATTTTCAGTTCGGTGCTCAATAAATGCTATCTTTGTAAAGTCCTTGTTTTTAAAATTGAAATTTCTAACACATTTAATGCAACAGGAGTAAATGGGCCCCAAATAATACCTTATCTTCATTTATTACAACACACTGGAGTATGGTAAGCTCATGATAACCCAGTTTATTAATGTATGCTTTCCACTTTGCATACTATTACTACAAACTTAAAAAAAAGCCCATGTACTGTTAACAATTAAATTTAAATTTATCAAGCAATTCAATAAGCATTACGTACACCTTTTGTTTTATATTCAAAATACCATATTAATAGTCAGCTATACGTATCTTTTTCAATACGTAAAATAACAAAAAATACCATCAAAGTTTACTCTCACACATCACAAATAATTTTAACAGTTTATAAAAATACAGCAAATTCTAATGCGTTACCTGGAAAAACTTGAAGATTCCATCTCCGTTGACGATGTATTATGTTCCTGAACCCCTTGGCCTAGTGGTTAAGCGCGCGGCTCCACCAGCTGTTTAAAGATGAACACAACCTAACCTGCATTTTATGATACCATTCAATATCCATTTCAATATCCAAATCCATGTATATTACACTTGCTTATTATCGCATTATTAATTTACGAGCTTGTTAAAGTATTCGTTGGACCTCAGTTAAATTTAAATAAACTCGACCCTATCCGCGTCTTTAACTATAGGGTCACAAACAATCTAATACTGTCTTACTAAACTTTACAAATTTTTAATACTTACAAGCCTTGTCAGTTGATTTTTGTACGTCGTTATGCGATGAAAAATTAAAGAGAGCCCTCCTAATTCTTCCAGAGTATTTATATCATAAAACTAGGCCCCTTTGCCTACACTTTACGCAAAATACCTAATTGCAAACTAACATTTTCGCAAATTTTGTGTAACTGTTTCAAACTTCTAGAAATATTCCTCGTCAATACGCTATCTCAAACAAAACTATCGCATCCACCTGTCGCGTGTTTCTCTGTTCTAAAACTAACTATTTCGGCCAATCATACAGTTTAGTGACGTCTTAAAACTCCGCCTGCAATATCTCTATTCCCGTCTTATGCATATTTCATGTCGCACTCTAACCTTGCCTGTGTGGTAGAAAATCGATATCGCTGCTCGCGTTTTAAAGGACTCCACGTGGATTGAATGAGTGCGTTCTCAATCTAATGCTTTTATGCCCGTCTCATTCCATAACATATTATTAATTGTGAATCCTTTCTGCTCGTTAAGAAACTTTTGTTAGCGTTTATGCAAAGCCACCGACAGTTGAACAATATTTCCTTGAAGCTCGCCTTGTTATCTACTCAAATAACCGGAAGGTGACCTTTCCAACATGCAGGTGTGCTAAATTAATGATCGTTTAAAATAACACTTCTCGGAGTTTGTTTTCATGGTATTCTATATACAACCGACGTCTGTTTGTCTGTTAAGAAAGCCTTTTGCCTTGAGATTATTGATTTTTCATGCTTTGCTGCGTTTTCTGAAGTTTT